>VMDO01012715.1:0-61064 GCA_007922755.1 Pedetes capensis | reverse complement strand
CATATTTCGGACATGTAGTCAGGAGAGAACAATCCCTGGAGAAGGACATCATGTTTGGAAGAGTGGCAGGTCAACGCAAAAGAGGAAAACCCTCCACCAGATGGATTGACACAGTGTCTGCAACAATGGGCTTAAACATAAATAAGATTGTTTGCCTGGCACAGAATCGGCAAGTGTTTCGATCTGCTGTACATAGGGTAGCTATGAGTCAGACTCGACTCGATGGCACCTAACAACAACAACAACAACAACTATTAAATCAGTTTTGCTTATACTTCCATCTCCTTAAACATTTTACAGAACAAGTTAAATTAAAGAGGAAAAGAAAATAGTAGTAGGAATTTTAATTAACCTGTAATGACAATCTTATGCAACTGTGAGTTATACCCTGATTGACTAATTCCTATTTCTTATGTATTTTCTAGGCAAAGAGAACAAGACAGGGCTAGCACTAGGCTAGTCCCCCAAGAAAAAAAATGTGGGAACAAGTTTTGCTCTGTCTCTTCACATGGCTCCCTTTCCCCATCATGATGTTACTTTCCCTTGGGCGTCCTCCAAGCACTTCCCACTAATGGTCTCATCTAAACAGAAGATTTCAAAGGGCATCTCGAGAAGACAAAATCAAATATTATAATATCATGTAAAGAGCTAGAGATAGAAAACCAAAAGGGAAGAACATCCTCTGTTTTTCTAAAGCTTAAAGAACTGAAAAAAAAAAAAATCAAGTCCCTTGTGGCAATAGTAAAGGATTCCACAAAGAAAATATTAAACAACACAAGAAACATCAAAAGAAGATGGAAGGAATGCACAGAGTCATTATACCAAAAAGAATTGGTGAATGACCAAACATTTCAAGAAGTTACATATGATCAAGAACCAATGATATTGAAGAATGAAGTAGAATCTGCCTTGAAGAAATTGGCAAAACACAAGGCTCCAGGAAATGATGGAATACCAATGGATTCCATTTCAACAAACAGATGCAGTACTGGAGGTGCTAACTTGTTTATATCAAGACATTCAGAAAACAGCTACCTGGCCAACTGACTAGAAGAGATCCATATTTGTGCCTATTCCTAAGAAAGGGGATCCAACTGAATATAGAAACAATCAAATGATATCATTAATATTACACACAAATAAAATTTTGCTATAGTTCATTCAAAAGTGACTACAGCAGTATATAGACAGGAAAGTGCCAAAAAATCAAACCAGAATCAGAAGAGGGCATGGAACCAGGGACATCATTGACAATGACAGATGGGTACTAGCCGAAAGCAGAGAATACCAAAAAGATGTCTGCTAAGTTTTATTGACTATGAAAAGGCATTTGACTGTGTGGATCATAACAAACCATGGATAATACTGCAAAGAATTGGATATGGGATATATATGGATAATGCTGCAAAGAATACTAGAACATTTAATTGTACTTATGAGAAATCTGTACATGGACCAGGAGGCAGTGGTTCTAACAGAACAAGGAAATACTGCCTAAAGTCAAGAAAGGTGTGTGTCAGGGCAATATCCTTTCACTGTACCTCTTCAATCCCTATGCTCAGCAAATAATCCAAGAAGCTGGACTTCAGGGAGAACATGGCATCAGGACTGGAGGAAGACTCATTAACAACCTATATTATGCAGATGACACAACTCTGCTTCTTGAAAGTGAAGAGGATTTGAAACATTTATTGATGAAAATCAGAGAGCACAGCCTTCAGTATGGATTGTGCCTCAACATCAACAAAACAAAAATACTTACAACTGGGTCAGTACAAAACTTCATGATAAATGGAGAAAAGACTAATGTTGTCCAAGATTTTGCTTTACTAGGTTCTACAATCAACACCTACAGAAGCAGCAGACAAGAAATCAAAAGATATATTGCATTGGGAAAAGCTGCTGCAAAAGACCTCTTTAAAGTGTTGAAAAGTAAAGATGTCACACTGAAGACAAAAGTGCGCCTGACTCACACCATGATATTTTCAGTTGCAACATATGGTTGTGAAATCTAGACACTGAATAAGGTAGACAGGAAAAGAATTGATGCTTTTGAACTATGGTGTTGGAGACGAATGTTGAATATACATGGACTGGCAAAAGAACCAACAGTTTTGTCCAAGAAGAAGTGCAACCAGAGTGTTCCTTGGAAGCAAGAATGGCTAGACTGCATCTTACATATTTGGGACATGTAGTCAGGAGGCACCAATCCGTAGAGAAGGACATCATGTTTGGGAAAATGGCAGATCAACAAAGAAAAGAAAAACCTAACTAAATGGGTTGACACAGTGTCTGCAACAATGGGCTTAAACAAAAAAGATTGTATGCCTGGCACAGAGTCAGGGAGTGTTTTGTTCTGTTGTACCTAAGGTTGCTCTGAGTCAGACTTGATTCAGTGGCACTTAACCACAAAAACCTTATATGGATGTTATGAGAATTCAGTGAGATAATATGTATAAGTTCCAGAAGAGTGTCTAGAGCATGAGAAGCACTGAATAAATGGCATCTATTATCATTACTGGGGCTGGGATTTAGCTCAGTTGGTAGAGCGCTGCTCTGCAGTCTCTGAGGTCCTGAGTCCAATTCTCAGCACCTCAAAAAGTGGAGAGGGACATGGCAATTCATTCCCAAGGCAATCCTGAAACAATCAGCCATTGAAAACCCTACAAGGGTCACTCTGAGTCAGACAAAACTCGATGGCACCTAACAACAACAACAATTATCATTACTGATTCTTACTATATACCTGTGATACAGATGGGTTTTAAAATCATTTTATATAATAGTCATGTGATTTGCTCAGGACACAAAAGAGACCTTGTATCTTATTATTTCCACAGACACCCTCTGTCTCTATCCCTTTTATCCTCCTCTAGCATTTAATGATAACAATAATAATAAGGTAATAATAACAATAGCTAACATTGTACTGCATGAGGAAATTGAGGCACACAGAGGTAAGTGATTTGGCCTAAGCCACCCAACTAATAAGTGGCATAATCAAAAGCCACACCTAATCTAGGATCAGAGCCCAAACACGTGTTATATACACTGTACATGGGATGGGATGCTTTCTCATCCATTCTCTTTATACATAAATCTTAAGCCTATTGTTTTCCAGATACTCTGCTAGGTTTGGAAACAATAAAATGTATGAAAGAGTCCTTAACAACTAGTGTCTTCCGTGTAGTAAAGACAAATCATGTACAATCTGATGAATGTTACCTTAGCAACATAAAGAAGGTACCTCAGAACCACAGAACAACTAATAGTGCCTGGCTCAACCAAGGAAGACTTCATGCAGGAGGAAAGTCCTGCCTCCAGGTGCAGATGGCGAGGAAGGAAACATCCTGTGCAGATGTATTGGAGCCAGTGAGAAGTTTGGCCTGAATAGATTATAAGGTACATAAAAGAAATGTGGGAGAGAAACTTGGAAAGATGGGCAGGAATCACATTTGATTCTCTAAATCCAGAAGTCTGAATTTTATCTTTGATGTAGGAGAGAGGAAAGACAGGTTTGTAAGGCCGTTTCAGCTTCCATGAAGCCCAAGAACTATACAGTGCTTCAATCCTTTTTAGTACAATAACCCTGGAAGATGCTAGACCAGGCTAGGTACACACTGCCTTTAAGAAATACAATTAACACATAATAATAATGGAGTGGGGCTGGGATTTAGCTCAGTGGGTAGAGAGCTGCACTGCAATCTCTGAGGCCCAGAGTTCAATTCCCAGCACCGCAAAAATGGGAGAAGGGCCTGGCAATCCACTCCCAAGGCAATCCCGAAGCACTCAGCCATTGAAAACCCTGTAAGAGTCGCTATGCGTCGGATACCGACTCCACAGCACCTAACAACAACAACAACAACAATAATGGAGTGAGAAAGACATTTCCAAATATGATTGGTCACTAGAATGACCAGGAGAAATGTTTTTAAAATATGGTTTCATAAGCCCCAATCCAAAATGGGTCAAAAATCAACAGAGTAGACTTGGAGAGCCTGTCTGTTTCTGTGTAGGCACACACTCTGTGTGTGTGTGTGTGTGTGTGTGTGTGTGTGTGTGTGTGTATGTGTGTGTGTCTCCAGCTGATTCTGAAGATGAGCCTGATTTGGGAACCACTGATGTGAAAAGAGGTCCAATAAGATTCCGAACCAAAACAGTAACAGAGAGGGTAAAGAGAGGCTGGAAAAGATGCAGTTCTAAATTAGAATAATCAGAACTTTTGAGAAGTAGAGTTGAAGAAGAACTTTTGAGAAGTAGGGTGGCCTTGTGTTAATCCCAGGAGCTGCCTTTGGGGACCTGAAGTAAGACAAGAGAGACTAAGCAATCACCATGGTGTCTCTAAGTTATCACTAAAGTCTAATGGCATACACTACAAATGTACACTTATATATTGGAAAAACACATCAACCTGCCCGAACACTACCTGGTGTACCCTCTGTTCTTTCTCACCCTTCTCCACTACAATTCCAAATCAATGTCCCCAGTACAATTCAAATCCTGTCAGGGAACGATTGCTATGGCCATTAAAACTTTTTTTTCCCTCAAGTCTGTTGATTTAAAAATTCTGGATGATAAGGAGTATATTGTCCCCAGTAAATTAGCCACGTGACTATTCCCTGACCTATTTTTCCTATCACAGTCTCATTCAATTATTCCAAGCAGACACGTCTATTTTCCTTCCCTGGCAAGCAGATGAGGAAGGAGGGATCAAAGTAATATTAAGAAAAAAGTAAGTGCACTGCAGTGCATCCGTGAAAGCCTTTCTGCGATAAAAGGACGGAACTCGGCCCAGGAAAGTCACAGTGTCAAGTTTAAATGCTTTCTCTGCCGGTATGCTTTAGGGGGAAACCCATAACCTGGAAAGCTGGTCCAGCAATTATATTACTGCCAGGGAGTTTTATGAGACAATATCAGAGGGGAAGTGCAGTGAAGCTATGTCAAACCACAAACTGCACAAAAAGAAAAAAAAAAAAAGGTGGGTATGGAGAGACAGCGACAAATAAACTTGGCAATGAGGAGGGTTTTCGTTTAATTGCCTAACTTTTCCTCTCTGGTGCATCTGTAATGGGAGCAAAATGTTCCCTCTAGGCTCCTCAAGATACCTGGAGCTTAAGAGGAAGACAAGGATCTCAGAGACAACATCAGGCACGAGACAGAGCTGATCTCCAAGGGAGAAATCAGGACTAGTCAGTAACGGGTGACATAAAGTCTATAACCCCTCAAATGATGTATTTCAGCCTTCCACCCAGTCCGAAATGGCAGGTGGCAAAGCTTTGACCCTCAAAGAAAACAATTTGTGCTGTTTGCACTGGTGGGAGAATTCATGGAAGAACGGTTACTTTTTCTTCATGCTTGGTGAGCACCAGTAGAGGTCACTGGTATGAGACACACAGGAAAGAAAAGTTTGAGTTCGCTGCACAGCTCAGCACAGTGGAGCCTTAGGGATCCACAGGCTGTGAATTCTAATTCTGGCTCCACTGCTTATTTCTGGTGGGACCTTGAAAAGATGCACTTAGTATATCTTACGTCTTCATTGCCTTCTCAGAGACTTAGGCCTCAACTTCAGCAATAAATTACTGTTGTTGTTGTTAGGTGCTGTGGAGTCGGTATCCGACTCATAGCGACCCTCATAGGGTTTTCAATGGCTGACTGTTTAGGGATTGCCTTGGGAGTGGATTGCCAGGCCCTTCTCCCATTTTTGCGGTGCTGGGAATTGAACTCGGGTCCTCAGAGACTGCAGCGCAGCGCTCTACCAACTGAGCTAAATCCCAGCCCATAAATTACTAGGAAGGATGTATTTCATTCACACCCCCTGACCACCCATCACCTGGTATCATTCTCAAAAGTAATAAATTAAAATGTTTCTAAGTACAATTAAAATAGAAAAATTGAAATATTGACATGAGGGTAGGTACATGTTCTGCTTAAATCTCACCTTAAAAGAGTGGCAATTTTTCCAAAATAATAATCAAGCATCAAATGAGATCAAACGTCAAAGCTCTGTTCAAATGTGAGGCATTACCATTATCATTACTAAGTTAAAAACAAAAGTCTTCATGTGTTAAATCCTGAAACTACATGTTATTCCTATCCTCCAACTATGATTTTCAATTATTCCATATCTATTAAATACCCTTCTCATATTTGGCATTTACTAGGCACCAAGAATGTAAAAGTGCAGCCAGATGCAGTGGCGCATACCTGTAATCCCAGTGATTCTGGAGGCAGAGGCAGGAGGGTCACAAGTTCGAGACCAGAGACAGTATGTATAATTTAGCCAGACTTTGTCTCAAAAATGTAAAAAAAAGGGCTGAGGGTGCAGCTCGGTGGTACAGCACTTGCAAAGCATACAAGTGTGAGACCCCGGGGTTCAACCCCCAGTATCGAAGAAAAAAAAAAAAGTGAACTGTAGCCGGGCAACAAACAACAAATACTGCATGATTTCCTCTTACAAGTGGTACCTAGAATAGGTGAATCCATAGAGACAATGTAGAATAAAGTCTACCAGGGGCTGAAGGAACAAGAATAGAGAGTTACTGTTCAATGTTTAGAGTTTCTGTTTCAAGTGATTTAAAAAGTTGGAAATAAATAATGATGACAGTTATGCCACATTGTAAATGTAGTTATTGCCCCTAAATTATACACTTAACGTGGCTAAAATGGTAAACCTCATGTTATGTGTATCTTGTCATGGTAAAAGAGTTGAAATAGCAATACCTCCCCCCTCCCCCCAAAAAAATGAACCTATCCTTTCTTCCTCTTGCCAAGGAGAGGATCCTTACTGCCCAGTAAGAAAACTCTGCTGGTCTGGCTCCTGTTGCTTTTGGCTCCCCAGGAAGTTCCCCCAGGTTCTTTATCATCTTGCATTCTGACACCAAGAACCTACTTGATTCAGGGTTATTTCCAGAATATGGAGTATTATCAAACTTTCATTAGCTTCGATGTTCACTGAAGCTCTCTTCTTCAGCTCAGTAAATATTCTTCCAACAGGAAGCCTGACAGATGAATTGTCTTGGCTCTGAAATGTATTTTCACGTCAGAACTCAGACAGCTGTGACAATGTCTTGCTCTAAGCTCCTCTTTTGAATAGTTTAGCATGGCCATAGCTTTCTCCCTCTCCTCACCTTCAGGATACTCCTTCCCAAAGACAATTTGCCCTTAATAGACACAAATCAAATGTTTACAGCCATACCACCCTGATGTCTGATCCTGTCTGATCTCAGAAGCCAAGCAGGCCTCATTAGCCCTTGGATGGGAAACCACCTGGGAATACCAGGTGCTGTAGGCTTAGGAGGAGGACCTGGCAGCCCACTCCTGAGAAAATAAACCATCAAAAATCCTATGAACATCAGGGAAGCACTGACATAGTGCAAGTCATGGCACAGCGTCAGGAAGTGTTTCATTCTGTTGTACATAGGGTCGCTATGAGTCAGACCTGACTCCACGACACCTAACAACAACAACAAGCACAAGCCATAGCTTGGCCTAGAAACCAGAGAAGGCCCAACTTGGAGAATCAAGCAATACCCTCAAGGAAGCCAAATTCTGGTTCTGGTTCTGATTCTAACTTAATCATAAGATCAAAATCTACCTTTCCTTTCCTCGCTGTATTAAAAGAGAGATTATACCACCTCCTGAAAACCTCAGTTATTTAACAAATGAACTTCTAAGGGGATACCTTATGAAAAAGATTGAAACAGAGCAAAATTATCTTGGTACTTCAAGAATTAAATTGCTTTGGTTGGGATCCAAGACTAATCCAATTTATACAATACTCTAAGTTATTAGTGTTATAGTCAAGTTATTGGATTTAGAGTTCATTTGGAATAGTATTGGTTGATGTGTTTGTGGTGCTTCTTTAAGAATATGATTAAGACTTATTTATATATGTCAGCCTTGTAAGTCACCTTAAATTTCATCTTCACTTGCTCACCAACTTCACTAATTTGCCATTCGTTAAATTCATGCCTCACCCTCAACTAGTGATTTCAACTTCATCTCTAGTGACATTTTGAACTGGGTAATTGGGATAACTCTATTGTGAAAGCCAATCCTACTCTATTGTGAAAGCCAGTGTTATCAGATGTCTGGCAACATCCCTGGTCTCTACCCACTAGGTGCCAAAGGCACCACTACCCCAAAATTATGACAAGTCAAATGTCTCCAGACATTGCCAAATGTCTCTACCCCCACTGAGAACCACTGCCTAAGACCTGGTTTCTAGCCATATAACTACACTGAATGAATCATTACTCATTCCCTTCCTAACTCCTAAATGATCACAGTTTATTTCACCTTCTGGCTTTCAGAATGCCTTCTTTGCTTCAAGGAATAGGATAATTCTTGTCCAAAATTCTCTTGTACTATATAGCCCAAGCATGAGATATTCTGGAAAGTATCTGACAAAGAGACTCAGTCTCTTAAATGCTTCATCATTATCGAAACTATCAAGCTAAGAATGCTTTAATGGAACTTGAGATAAAGCTTGAAGATGAGATTTAGTTAAAATCAAAACTGACTGGAAACCTTCACCACAACTCAAAATGAATCTTACTGAAATCCTTTCAAAAAACTCAAAAAGAGAAGAAAAAATTGTCTAATCTTTTCAGAAACCATCACTTGCTTCACATTGTCTTAATCCAAACTCAGTAAGAACTAAAGGACAGAAAAAAATTGCCTGTGTGTCAGATCTTATATTGTAACACTTGAGCTTTTCTAGAAAAAATTGATTCTTTTCATGAGCCATTCCTGATGGTGTGGCAAATTTGTCTAATTTCTGTCTGACTGGAAATATTTTCCACACACTTTCTCCCTGACCCCAACACCAGCTTCAATAAACCTTGAGAAACTACAATGTGATTTAAAATATTGGAAAACTTGAGATTTCAGGAAACTGATGTAAACTGTTTGATATTTACCTCTTGCTTTCAAATTTCCCAGACTCATTAGACTAATGAGTTTTGGGGGCTATTTCTTCCAATCAAATGCCAAAGTAAACATGGCTACATTGGAGAGAGGTAAAGAAAGGTATTTCTACAATTCTGGGTGCTTTCTGCTGTATGATTAGGCTACAAATGGGGAGAAACATCCATTTTAGGTAAGTAAGGTAAATCTCCTTCTTTTAAACACCCTAAACATGACCTGAGAAAGTACAATTTTTGTGATAAATTAACAATTCCATAAATTCTTTTAATTGTGTTTCCAAAGTAAGAGGTAAGCAGACAAAAGTCCAGGAATGAAAATTTCAATTCTTCGGTCTCAACCACCTATCACAAGGCATTAGCAAACAGGAGCTGAAACTGTGTGCTTAAGCCCAGACATGTATTGTTAAATGTGACATGCTCAATTTATCATTAGTTATGAAGTGAAAACGGATGAATACACATTCAATTTAGTTCAGCTGCTTTCTTCATTTATCACACTCTTTCATCATCCATCATCTTCCCCCACCCTTTTGATTTGAACAAATAACACACTTTCATAAGTTTAATCTAATTAATCATAATTGTAAGGTAATGTTCCCTTAATGAAGCACACATCTGATTTTATAAAGTTTGTTGCAATTTTAATAAAAAAATGTCTTCCAGATAAAACCTACAAATGTTCTCTTTGAAGAACTACCACCTAATCATTCCTCTTTCTAATTCTTGTTTCTCAACTTTGCGTGGATGTGTGCATGTGTGTGTGTGTGAGAGAGAGAGACACACACACTTCTTTCTAGGGTTGATGAAGTTATAACAATACGGGGAGCCACTGGAGCATGTTGGTCTTTTATAGAACAACTGTTTCAGTAAATTGCAAAGTGTTCATCAGTTCATGAGGTAAGAAAGGAAGTTAAGAAAATTAATTGAAGAATAGAGAGAAAAGTAATGAGGAGTGAAAAGGATTGCTCCTCCATTATTATTATGAATATGAAGGCAGGCCTCAATGGTCATTACAAAGATCAAGAAAGAACTATAAAGAAGAAACTGCCATTTGTGAGCAGCAAATTACGACAAAAATTTCAAACCCTCTCTTTCTAATGAAACTCAAAAAAAGAAGCTCACAAGAGAGATGATTGTCTAAAAGCTGTTAAGATCACCTTATTCCTCACAGTTGGGCAGAGGAGATAAGATGAGCCTCTATCTGACAAGCTTTGGTTTAGGCAATGAGGATATCAGAGACCCCTTAAAGCCAGAAGAAACACGAAAGCCATTTCCTTCAAAACCCTCACTTTAAAAATGAGGACACTGAAGCCAAGAGGCGTTAAAGGACACACCCGAGGCCATAGGTAGGTGACAGTATGATCAAAACTGGAACAGAGCCACCTGGCTGGCATTCTAGTGCTATTTTCCCACCTGATCTTGTGTTCCGTTCACATCACAGAAACCTCACAGGCCTCTTCCCTATTTGATACCAGTCACTTCCCATTTTGTGTGAAAAAGCTGTGGCATATATTAGGAAGAAAAATAGAATCTCTTTAGGGCCAGGATCATAGTGTTGGTATAAAACAGCAATTGTATGGCACTTTAGAAGCATCACACTACCTCAGCCAGAGAGGGCAGGGAGCTCCTCCACCGCCTCTCTCCTGGCCCTCCTGTGGAAGCTGGCCACATTATTTCAGGTGCATGTCCTGCTGCCATATGTGACACTTTGATCTCCTGCCTCTTGAAAGCTGTTCTTGACTGGCTGCTCTTAACAATCCCTCTCCGGGGGCCCAAGTCCACTTCCCCTTTGCAATCTCATTAGTGACACCGGTACCATTTGCCCTAGCTCTCTCCTTGTCTGACATCCTCAGGCCAGGATAGTTCTTAAATGCCCTTTCACCATGTGATAGCAAGACAAGACAGTGGCCAAACTGAAGAATCCATTAACAGAAAAATAAAGAATGGGGCCTATTAGTCACTGCCTCACTTTATGGTTTAAGGGCTGAAACCATCCAATAGTCCCAATACCCACCTTGGCAAAATGCTTCTTTGGCCTAACACTGATTACAAATTTCATTCATTATCTACTTTGGAGCAGATCTCATTAGAGGTCAAATCATAAGAAACGATCACAAACTCACCCACAAAAACGCATGGACCAGGTTAGTTCCTTTTTAAATGGAAAAACATCTGCTGATCCTAGTTCTTTCCCTCTCCTGGAAGAAGTGTGACCAGTCCATCTTCAAGTGGAATGTGGAGGCAACCTAGCTATACCCATCAAAAGTTCTGAAGTTTTGCAGTTCTTTTGATAGAAAAATTTCAGTGCCAGTGATTTATTCTAAGTTAATAATTAATGTATCACAGTTTGAAAGTGTAGATTGTGGATAGTATTGGCTGTTTAAAATAATGTTACAAAATAATGGGCAAAAGAACTGAACAGAGATTTCTCAAAAGAAGAAATACAAGTGGCCAATAATCATATGAAAAAATGTTCATCATCCTTAGCCATCCAGGAAATGCAAATCAAAACTACAGTGAGATGCCAGCTCCCTCCAGTCAGAATGGCTCCCATCAACAAAATGAACAACAAATGCTCGTGAGCATGTGAGAGAAAGGAGCCCTTATACACTGCTGGTGGGAATACAGGTTGGTGCAACCACTGTGAAAATCAGCATGGAGGTTCCTCAAAAAACTACAAATAGAACTGCCATGTGACCCAGCTATCCCACTCCTGGGTATATATCTGAAGGAATAAAAGTCAGTGTACCATAGAGATTCCTACTCATCCATGTTTATTGTGGTGTTATTCACAAGAACCAAGATATGGAATCAACCTAAGTGTCCATCAACAGATAAGTAGACATGGAAATTGTGGTATATGTACACCATGGAGTTTTATTCAGACATAAAGAAGGACAAAATTATGGCATTTGCTACAAAATGGATGGAACTAGAGATCATCATTTTAAGTGAATTAAGCTAGACCCAGAAAAAGATTGCATATTTTCTCTCACATGTGGATGTTTCAACTCAATATATATTCAATATTAAAGTACATAGGTCATGAAAGTCGAAGGGGCCTATGCAGGAAAAGATAATGGACTAAAGAAAAGAGGGAGGGGACAAAAAGAAAGGGTAATGGGAGAAAAGAAAAATAATATCACATTTATTGCCCTTATGGCAAAATCAGGATGTACGTATATAGATATACTCACAAAGAAAAAACATGCAAGTAGAAAGGAGACCATTGGTAGGGAAGGAAGGGATGGGAGAGGAGGATCATGAGAGGGTAAGGGGGAAGTTAACATGAGCAATGTACAATGAAATGCATGTTTGGAAATGTCATGAGACCTGAGCCATTCAGTTAAACATTAAAAGTTACTAATAAAAAATAAAAATAAAATAAAATGATGTATAGAATAATGTTAAGAGATCTAAAAAACATTTGCAACATATTAGATAAAAAACAAGTCAAGTTAGAAAACAGTATTGCAGCATTATCTCATTTTTTAAATTTTTATGACTACATTGCCTTTCAAAATAGATTGGATAAATGTACACTAAGATGTTAGCACTATCTTTATGTGTAAAAATTATGGGAATTATAATTTATTGACTGCATAAATTGTATTACCTATTTAATGCCTCTATGAAAGCAGGACTTGCCCTATGTTATTTATTACCTTCCCAACATTTTGTATGTACTTAGAGAATGTTGTTGTTGTTGTTGTTAGGTGCTGTGGAGTCGATATCCGACTCATAGCGACCCGCATAGGGTTTTCAATGGCTAACTGTTTAGGGATTGCCTTGGGAGTGGATTGCCAGGCCCTTCTCCCATTTTTGCGGTGCTGGGAATTGAACTCAGGTCCTCAGAGACTGCAGCGCAGCGCTCTACCAACTGAGCTAAATCCCAGCCCACTTAGAGAATAATAATAGCTTAATAGATATCTTCTGAATAAATGAATGAATGAAAGTGATTTTTATTTTCTGTATGCTCATTTATAATTTCTCGATTTCCTACATTGTATAGTCCTTTGCTATGAGAAAAGAAGCAATAAGAATATTTTCATTGTTTTTTTTATTTAAAAGTCTTAACTTGGAATGCTTTCCTAAGAAATAGTCGCAATTGATGTTGTAAAGAAACTGGTGAAAATTTCATTCATCTTAAAGTCAGTGGAAATTAGATAAGAAACTTACATAATGCAAATGTGATGTCAGTGCTGATAAGCATGCTTGCAGGTGTCTTTCAATCAATAGTTAATTGAACAGCTAGTATGTACCAAGCATTCTAAAGTTCTTCGGAATGGAGGGAGGAGATGAATACAGTCAGATTAGTGTGCAAAAGAGCCTCCCAACTCCAAGGAAATTACAATTTTTATTGGCAAAACAGAGCCCATAAGCATGTAATTCCATGGGAAACAATGAAATGTGGTATAAAAGATCTGTAAGTTAAATGCTATGAAAGCAGAGAAAAGAGGAATTAAATGCAGTTGGGGTGGGAGGAGGTCAGAGGAGGTTTCAAGAGGGACTGACACCCTTAAAAGATCCATAGTTGAATTTTGATAGATGGAGAAGAGGAAGGTCTTTTCTACATTTAACCTTGAATTAGAATAAAACTAATTCCCAATAGCCTGGCATTTAATCACTGCAGAATCAAAAGGCCAACCAGACTTGCTAAACATTCAGGGACAGGTTTTTTTTCTAACCCAGAGGGCATGCAGCAGCAACAACAAATTACAAACTTTGCCCCAGAGTCGGATGCTTGTCCAAGCCTCCCCTGTCCAGCCTGCAGAGGAGCAGCAGCAGGTTCTGGGCATTTAATTTACCTTTCTCCAAAGTTTACCACCACCTGACTAGAATACCTTTGTGCGTTTATTTTGCTTGCTGTCCCACTAGAATGAAAGCTCCAAAAAGGCAGGCATTTTTGTCTGCTTTGTTCAGTTTTCTATCCCCAGCACCTAGAAGTGCACCTAGAATGTGGTAGGCATTCATTAAAAATTTGTTAACTAGATGAATACTCTGCAGTGAGTGTGGCATATGCAAGGTGTTCTATGCTCTGGAGAAACATCACCACCATCCCTACCACATGCACAAGATGCATGCCCCCTTTCAGCATGTGGATTTGGACCGACGGATTCAGAATACTTCTTAGGATGGAACTTTCAGAAGCCTGCAAGTTCATTACTGTAGAAAAGACTTTACAGAGCCTGTCTCAAATCCTTCGGAAAGCCCATCAAGTTCATTTCATTTCTTCAGTGATTCTTTCATGCTTTCATGTAACAAACATATACTGATCCTACTTAAAGTATTGGTGCATATTAAGGAATTTGTCTTTGTCCCAGGTTGCCTGGAAACAGCTCCTAAACCCTTGCGATTTCCCAAGAATAGGAGTGTCTCTGTGATTCATGGTGTGTATGAACCACATCTGAGTTTATGCTAAGGAGGTGACTCAGGATGCGGCTACTCAAGCGAGAAAGACCAATTGTGTGAGTAGAGGATTGGGGCTTTGAGCCAGGTGACATCCACCCAATCTCCAGGGAGGGAAGCAGGGTTAAAGATTCCATTCAGCCACTTGGCCAATAAGTGAATCAATGAAGCTCCGGTATAAACTTTGCTCACTGATGGTCAGTGTGCTGGGAGAGTGTCCAAATTCCACATGTAAAGGACATGAAAGCTGTGTTCAGAACTCTTCCAGACCTCACCCTATGTGTATCCTTTATAATGAAACCTTCATTGCAAGCACAAGGATGTCCTGCAAGTTCTTGTGAATTATTGACCCTGAAGGAGTCTTGGAAACTTCCAGATTTATAATGTCCTGATCAGAAACATAGCTGTTCTGAAGACCCCCAACTTGATGCTACCATCTGAAGTGAGGGGAGCCTTGTTGGGATCTGGGCCCTTAACCTGTGGAGTCTGCACTAGCTCTGGGTAGTTCACATCAGAATTGCATTGCAGTGTTGCAAGTTTGGGGCCCAGTTTCTCATCTGTAAAATGGAGGCACAATCTACCATAAAGAGTGATAATGAAAATTTAGTTAAATAATATATTACTTTTGGACAATTGAAGTAAAACCCAGAAATTGACCTTCTTATTTGAAACAATAATGTATATGGTATCATGGATTGTGACATAGATCAATTCTAACATTAATTTCCTAATGAAACTTTAGACAGCTACTTATACTTTAGGAGCATCAGTTTTCTTGTCAGTAAAATGTACATGACAACCTATTTCCCATATTCCTTAAAATGTTGTTGTAAAGGAAGTGACTGCTATTTGAAAAGTGTGCTCTCTGTCAGGTGTAGGCTGCTATTATAAAATATCCTAAGGAGCTATTGAATTTGAGTCTGTTATAGAAAATAGCTCTTCCATGAGTTTTCTCCACTCATAAAGCCTGATCAAAATTTATAATATGTGTTAGAGGTCAACAGATAAAACTGGGATTGCATCTTTTGAGACTCTCAGAAAACAAAGCTCGGACAATTTAAGATAGAAAAAAATCAAGTGAATCTTTGAGCACTTATCTCCTTTGCAAGGATACTTTGATAGAGTTTTCAAGAGACATTGAAAACAGTATAATAACAAGGATATATAATCAACAATTTGATACTAATCCTTAATGTATTTATATAATGTGATGCATCACTGTCTAATTTCACACTGGGCATATGATTTGCAATCTTTCATAACACTATACAGCTTTTGAAATATGATGCTGTAGATCCAGAAATGCTCATAATTTTCCCAAGGTCACAGAGCTAGCAAGAATCAGCTAAAAACAGCTTGATCATGAACAAAACATAGTTCATTTACTTACTGCTTGCTCTAGGTCAGATACTATGGGTCAGAGGATTTTGAAAAGTGCTCTAGGCAAAAGTGTTGAATTCCATGTCTGGTGTGTGATAGATTCTAAGAAATGTGATTTGGACACGTGGCCCTTAAAGAGCGAGGTTTCCTGATTTCTGATCAGACGCTTCCCCCAACACTAGGCTACATGTCATCTTAGGTAAGAACTATTTACCAAAATGGTAGGAAAATCACTAAATTAGAATGCAGTGAGGGCCTCCAATGAGATCATAGACCAAACTTTTCCAAAATATAGGGCAGAAGAGCTATGTGCTCTAGTGCAAATCCATAAACATAGCATGAGTGAAAATCAATTTCTGGGGGCAAAGTAATGTTACCTGGCCCTGTTGCTATCAATCCAGTATATCTGGTCACCTCATCTGGACTTAGCTTTGTAGCCTAACTTCTCAATAAAATATTCCAAAATAGAATAATGTAAGCTCCCATTGAATCTTAAAATGAAAGAAAAAATATTTTAAAGAGGCAAACTTTATTTGCCTCCTCTACAACAATGTGCAGATTGTAGAAGACACTCAGCATGCACTGAGTTGAAGTAATGTATAAATAAATGATACACACAAAATTACCACTCTTGATAATTCTTTTTGCTATTTCTTCCTATATGGAAAATAGTGAGGCTTTTTTAAGGTTAGATTTTTTTAACTTTTTAATTCTTTTATGTTAAATTTAGCATTTAGAAGAGCTCAAACTTACGATTGTCAGCGTAGAATTACTATGAACATATGAACAATTCTAATATCTAAGGGAAATATACTACATTTTTGATCCATGAGCTTATTTTCTCACCAAGTGGTCCTATTACAAAAAAAAAGAGAGTTTTGTGCAGTTGATACTGTCTAAATATTCAAAGTACTGAGTCTACACTAAATCTATTATTTTTATTTATTCTTATTTAATGTAGGCATTGTTGCCACATAAGCACAAAATAACTTTTTCTGACATCTGGAAATGTGACCATCATCAATTTTAACAATGACTATTTCTGAATGGTGGAATTTGTGATTACCGCTTTTATTTTGTATATGTTTTGCTAGAACTCTAATGATGAGCATGCAGCATTTGTATATAAACAATAAATGCATTGTTTTTAGTATTTCCTAACAGGCCTACCACTTATTCAATCATTCAAAAACCATACCTTAAGCATCTGCTGTGTGCAGAGATTTCACTAGACACTTCATGACTAACAAAGATGAGTAAAACAAGGGCCTTGATCTTAAAGGGCTTTCAGGATAGTGGAGAGGAAACAGACTGTAAGACAAGAAGATCAATAATGTGTCACAGGTGCCCAAAAGAAAAATGTACAGGGCGCAGTTGGCAGAAATGTGCAGCAGAAGGACAGCCAATCCACCTGGGAAAGGGGGATGAGAAAAGCTTCACAGAAGATGGAAATCTTCACACAGAACAAAGCCTACACCGATTTATCCTCTGAATGCTTCTATTTTTTATAAATGCATCCTTTCCATGAACAAGCTATATTTCCTTTGAAGGATCAATAGGTTAACTGTGGCCTCAGAATCAGTTAAAATTCTAAGTTAGTATGATTCCAAATTGAAGAAAGGACTCAGGAGCACCCATTTGGCTTCCGATTGTGTTCAAGTTCTTCACCATAACCCAAGCAGCTAGTAGTTGTTGTTAGGTGCTGTCGAGTCAGCTCTGATGCATAGAACCCTTTACGTATAACAGAAGAAACACTCCCTGACACTTTGCCATCCTCAGCACCACATCAATGCATTTGTGCTACTCATAGGATTTTCAATGCCTAAGAAGCTTGTGGGAGATAGATATATCAAGGCAGTTACCAAGAAATTGCTAGGAGGAAATGAAGGAACTCTTTTTTCTCATCTTCGTAAAATCACGATTACCAAAAAAGAAGCCACTGGAGAAGGTTAAGATTTTTGTCTACCAAGTGATGCAGAGCTGCCCAATGAACAGAAACCAACAAGTCATGTGGAAAGGCAAAGAGAACACAGCCCAGCCCTGCAGGGTAATTGAAATGCCACCCTTACTTCTGACAGTTACAATCACCCATCCAAATCTGTGGGTCACGCATCTGCCAATCCAGTCAATTCTGGGTCAAATATATTAGGAGAAAAACATTGCATCTGTCCTGAACATGTACAGGATTTTTTTTCCTGTCATTTTCCCTAAACAATACAATGTGACAACTATTACTGAACGTTTACATTATATCAGGCATCTCAGTAATCCAGAGATAATTTAAACCACACAGGAGGATGTGCATAGGTTATATAAAATGCTATGCCATTTTATATAAGGGACTTGAATATCTGTAGATTTTGGTATCCTGAAAGACCTGAAACCAACCCCCTGTGGATACTGAGAGATGCCAGTATTCTGTCTGTAATTTTTATCTTTATGAAAAATTTGCAATCTTTTTCCTTGCTCCATAATAAATAGGAAACAAATTCAGGCCCATTCCTATCCCAGATCCTTCTGTTCACATCATCATCTCAGGACCAGCTGCAGACTGCTGTAGCAAGGAGGAGAGACAAAAGGAAAGTATAAACCCAAGGCATGTCCTCTTACCTCTACCCCTGGTTGGAGTCAAAGGCTACATATCCAGCACTGTCACTTCCACACTACTCTTACTCCCTAGAATCGTCATCTCATCCTGCATGGAAGGGCTAAGCACTTGGGCAACTTGCTGAGTCTGAATTTTCATGAATTTTTTTTGTGTGTCTATCTGAGAACTCATTGTTCACGCCCATATTTACTGCCTTTTCCTACCAGAAATGAGTAAAGAACTGATAAGAATCATGGCCATGTATGAGGTTGCTAGAATTAAAAGTCCTTATAAAATTGAAATAGCTCTGTGGTGACCACCAAGGGTAGGCGTGCAACAACTATTCCACCATCCCCCAGGTGCCACCTTCTGGGTACTATGAAGGCTGGAAAGCTAAAAGCATGGTTCTGACAAGCTACTGGAGTTTTAGATGTAACTTAGGTTTGACCCATCCAACAAACTTGTGCAGCACTGGGATGAGGGCCACACCACTGCTTTCTTCTGCTCTTTCCACTCTTTCTGCAGTTAAGCCATGTGGAGGTCCAAGCAAAGTGCACCATAAGGTGATAACTCTGTCCAAAAGTTTCAATCACTGAACATGCAGGCTGGTGGCATAAGATGAATGTAATGCCTGGAGCAAGTCCATACAGCTAGCCACCTGGGAAGTTCTGAGGCTCTAACTACACAATTAAAATCTGCTGTCTCAGCTCAGACTCGGTGTCAACCATAGCAGTTGTTTCTCTAGCTTTAACCTCAGTGAAACTTTGAACAACACAGTGGCAGCAATTCCAGGAATTTCCCAATTAATTAGTACCTACCCTTGTTAGCCCAATCCAGAAAGACTGGGTTGGGGAAAATATTGTACGTGCCTCTGCCTCCTGACTTCTCAAAATAGGCTCACCTGGCTTACCCTGCTCTCAATCCCACCTCCCCTGAGAAGATGAAAACTTATCCCACTCACATTCCAAACAAGACTGTGTAGAGGATGACGGTTAATTACCTCGTATCCACACTGGCATTATTTGTGGGCTGCATCATCCTGGAGTTTTGGGGGGCTTGTGTTTGCCATGGCTGCACTACCAGAGATCTTGTCACTGGCTTTGTGGGACTTAAGGCATCCTCATTCATTTTGCCAGTGTGGATCATAGCAGACACAGTATACTTCCAGTACAAGAGATGGCAGTAGTAATAACCCAAACATGGGCTTTCATTGCCAGTTACACCTGCAGGAGATCCCCTCCTTCCTCACTGAACCTCTTCCCTTGTCTCTTCCTTGTCCTCCTTTGTATTCCCACTACTTTGCCAGCCTTGCTAGGACTCTGGACCAAAGCACACAGCAACATAAACCACTATACCAACTATCCCCAAAATGGGAACATCCTAAAAGGAGTCTCTTGTTTCAAATGTCTAGGCCTTCGATAAGAAGACATATCTATGAACTTTGGGAACATGTGTTTCCATAAGCATATCTCAAAACACAGTTTCCTCTACATAGTCATTACAATCCATGATCTCAAGTTACTCTGTTGTATATTTTAGTAAAGTACATTGTTTACATATGTGTTAGGTTGAACCACATAGAATTACCATTTCTGTAGTTCCAAATAACTGACTTATAATGAATTTCTTTCAAATATTTCTATATTACTTTGTAAGATACTTCAGAGAAGCTACAGTGTTTTACTTGTCTTCATAAACTTTGTAACATGTACATAATATCTTACATATTGAACCACTCAATAAATGTCTATTGTGTGAAAGGAGAGTGTAATTATTTAGATCTATACCTTGTTCCTCAACAGATACAAAGCCTCCATTTAGAGAATAGAATTCATTCTAATATGGACAAATTCTATCCAAAAATTGCACACAATTATTTCAAAAGAAATTTTGAAAGGCAAAGATTGATAGGGGGCCAAACCATTTAGAAATATTTTAATAATAATTCAACATTATAAACTACCCTACCCATACAGGGTGATCTATCAAACATCTCTACTTGCCTAAGTGTTCCATGCTTCAGCCTAATCCAGCCAGGCTAATATTTCTCTTTCTGTTCCTCTATTGTTGGTGTCAATGTGGAACAACTCTCTGAACTGAGAACTGGAAGATAAAGGTAGAAGGTATCATTCATTCAAACTGGATTAACTCATGAGGAATTTGCAAAATGTTGAAGGATGGATTGATAAATTCAAGCATGCATGGGTAGGTAAACGGTTGGAAGAATGGATGGGTGGATGGAGAGAAATAAATAGGCAAGCAACCTGCATATACGAGGAGGAAAATGAAGAACAGAAAGGTACAATGCATGCCTCTTGATTGCTACATACACATTAGAGATTGTCTTTAATCTGTACAAAGCTTTCTTTTAAAAATAATAATAAATAGCATGTGTGGTATCCATTGGCTTGGCTAAAGCACCTATTTTAAAGCATCTTCACTTTGGCAAAGTTAAATTCTGCTAAGCACACATCCTGCTAAGAAACAGGTTGAACCTTGATGATTACTAAATAAGAACATAATTAATTATTTCTTCAACCTAATAGTCCTGAATTCTACCACAAATCAATCAGATCTTCTAGCCTAAGAAGCTCTGACTCTATTTTAGCTCAATGAAAACAAAATCAATGAAGGCCAATTATAGCCCATCTCGTTAGAGTATGCAAATGGTATGCCATACAAATGTGTAGCAATTGCCTCCAGAGCAGCCAAGGAGGCTG
Organism: Pedetes capensis; assembly: GCA_007922755.1. Lineage (NCBI taxonomy): Eukaryota > Metazoa > Chordata > Mammalia > Rodentia > Pedetidae > Pedetes > Pedetes capensis. The sequence goes on along the minus strand of VMDO01012715.1, from coordinate 40,041 downwards.
GAGGAGCTGACTGTGGGCTGCTACTGGCCCCTATCTGCCCAGGCATCTCAGTACGGCTGTACCTGGGGTCTTCAAATGGGAGACCAAGGAAGTTGCCTTCCTTCCTTTAAGATTAAGATTTTAAAAATATCTTTTGATATTACAGGTGGTGCACACCTGTAATTCCAGCACCTGGGAGGCTAAGGTAGGAGGAGTGATATGAGTTTGAGGCCAGCCTGGTCTATATAGCAAATTCCAAGCCAGTCTGAGCTACAGAGTGAGACTCTGTCTCAAAAAAAAAAAAAAAAAAAAAAAAAAGATAGAAATATATCTTTGGAGGGTCCTATGCAGAAGGCATGATCATGTTGAAAAATCAAATTTTGAAGGCAAGTCTAAGGACAGATATCTGAGGTTCAAGTGCACTGGTCTACAGTCTATTGTAACAACACTTCATCTAAATGCTTTCTTTCTTATAATTCTTAAGCCTACAGCTTGATTATGTCATGACCAGAAATTTCCAAGCAAAGATAATGTATACATCACTGCCAACCAAGCCTCAGGGTCAGACAGAGGGTTGATATGCAAGGAACATTGAGGAATGGAAAATAAAGTTCACCTACTGCCTAGTATAAGTGCCCAAACTTCCCTCACACCCACTGCAACCTGGCCACAAGCTTGACATTCCTACCACTCTACCACTCTTTACTGTTAAGGTGCTCAATCTGTAGAGAGCCTCTATCAAAAGGCAAAGGCATCAGATGGAAAGAGGATGTCACTAAGCTACCAGTTCCCAAATTTCAGGGATTTACATACTACACTCTTAATTTTTTCCATATCAGAGCACTACTTGTGGTATTATTTGTTTGCTGTATTTCATAATCTGAAATGTTCTAATATTGATCTTCCTTAACCACAGATATCACTGAAGATGGCACACTACCCAAGCACACTGCTGGCCCTAAGTCATGGGCATTGTGTGATAGCATCATTTGCATGATGTATCATGATTTCAGAGGAGTTAAAACATCGGAGGGAAATGTGACTCTTTAGAATCTGTGCAATAGAATTATATTTTCTCTCTAAATCAACTCACTTATTTTTACTGAATAAATTTCTTCTTAAAGTAAACGTTTTCAATCATTGCTGTGGAAACTGGTATCACTGGCATAAATAACAGATGTGTAAATAAATGCAATGAGAATTAAAGAACATTTAAATTCTAGGTAATATAATTAATCATGGTATGTATTTTTAATTTATGACCTCTTGTTGAGTGTATATTATAATTCAATAACAAAAAAAAGGTCAAAGAAGTAATTGTAGTTCTCAACGCTTTGAACCTGAAGCATTTGTTGTTGTTGTTAGGTGCCATCGAGTCGGTATCTGACTCATAGCGACCCTCTGTACAACAGGGGAAACACTATTGTCAGTGCTTTTCTGCTGTTCATAGGGTTTTCAATGGCAGATTGATTTTTGGGAGAGGGTTGCCAGGTCCTTCTCCCAAGCCTACAGCTTCCAGTGTTCCCAGGCGGTCTCCCATCCAGGTACTAACCAGGCCTGACCCTGCTTAGCTTCCGAGATCTGACGAGATCGGATGCCACAGGGCTACAGCTGCAGGCAATTGTAGTTCTCAATGCTTTGAACCTGAAGCATACACTTGCTTTATTAAAAAGGGAGAATTAGTTAGACATGGTGGCACAAACCCATAATCCCAGTGACATGAGAAGCTGAGGCAGGAGGGTTGCAAGTTCAAGGCCAGAGGCAGTCAGCACAATTTAGTGAGGGCCTGTCTCCAAATAAAAAATAATAATAATGGGCTGGAGGTGCAGCCCAGTGGTAGAGCACTTGCAAAGCATGTGTGAAGCCCTAGGTTCAGCCCCTAAGTACTGCCAAAAAAAAAAAAAAAAAAAGGAGAATTAGGGCTGGGTTATAGCTCAGTGGTAAAGGACCTGCCTTCCACACATAAGCCCCCACCCCACACACACACCCCCGTTTAATCCACAACACCACAGGGCGGGTAAAAAAAAAAAAAAAACAATCATAAAAAAGAAAGAATTAGCCATTTTAAAGGATTAAAAACACAAAAACATACTAGCACCAAAAAAGAAACTTTTTCCTTGATTGAACCAGCAGAAAGACTTGAGAAGAAATTGGAAAGGGAATGATTTACACTGTATGTGATCCAATGTTGAGTAACGCTATAGTCACATGCCACCTAAAATGTTCCACACCGACACTAAGCAAGAGATACTAAAAATCAACTATTAACCTTTCTATAATGAGTTTTTCAGAATTAATAAAGTATCCTTCTGGAAAGGAAAGGAAAGGAAAGGAGTACATGTAAGAGGAAGAGACCAGGAGGCAAAGTGAGTTTTGACAGGTATGTTAGGAAGGAGAGGCCCAAGACCTAGAGGACCACCTTAGAGAAAGCATCTGAAGAAATGGTGAGGTGAGGCCAGGAGGGCCCTGGACTGTTAGCAAGAGGCAACACAAATGCCTTGACATCTGGGAAAGAGAGATTGGGGGATGTATCCATGGCATAGGGAGATAATTAGAGGCTGATTGGGTTTAGCAATTTGGGGCTCACACCAGAATTCCCATCAGAATGCACACCTGTTGATCATCAGCTCTTGTGAGAATGTTGCTTTTCCACTGAGTCAAGATTCAGAGAGTTCTATGAGAACTGGGGGGAAACAAGGCACACATAAGAATCCTGGGCTATTTTGCTAAGGATTTGTGAGAAAACTAGCCCTCAGTTTGGACATTTAATCACGGTTAGTTTAGTTCTTTTTTGGTCTAATTCTCTTAGTACAAACACATACCAATTTCCTCATGCTCCCTTCTGGAAAATAGGAAGTACAATTAGCCAGAATGATTTTCACAGTACTCTTTAGACATGAGCTGTCTCTTACCTAAACAGCCCAGTTCTTGTAACCTGAGGACAGGGCCACTAAGACAGGGAGCACCGAAGCTGCAAAGCCGCGTTCGGAGGCAGAGTGAGCTTGACGTAGGTATTCAGAAACAAAACAACAAGGAATGGGGAATCTAACTTTTTACCCTGGCCGTTGGATTTTCTCACTTATTTTTCGTTCCATTCATCACTTTGTGGTTCTTTCTTTGCACCTAATCATCCCTTTTAATACACAGCAACCAAAACAGGTAATTACGTTCTACATAATGGTTGATCAATGTCAAGACTTAGAGAACGTGTCCTTGCCCTTTGCATGTCATACTCCTGTTAATACATCTCTCACTCGTGTTCTTTTTTAAATAATAGCATTACATATTGCTGACTCATATTCAATTTATGGTCCACAATGCTGTAGCCAATTCTTTTAGTACCCTTGGATGCAAATCATCAGGGCCTGCACATTTAGATACAGATTGCATTACCTATTTCCAGAGCCCCATTCACTTGATCATGCAGAAAGGCTTTTCAAAAAGACATTAAATGCCCTGTGGCCTTTTGATGTCATCAGTGAGTCTCCTTCTCCCTATCTAATTAAAGGACAACACTCTAGTCTTTTCTTGCTCTTGATAGACTTTAAAAAAAAAAAAGAAAAAGAAACATTTTTAAAGTTCTATTTCGCCTTTGGAAGTTGCATTTCATTTCCTGCTTTAGTAATTTTGACCTTACTTCTATGAACCTTTCTATACATATTTGTCCTTGAAGTTTCAGCTCTCTCTGGACATTTTTCTATTTCAGTAGCTTGTGTAGTTCTTTGATAAATCAATTCAATTTCTTCTACCTACCTGCTCAAATTTTTTAGATATGTAAGTGAACCTGTTCTCCCCTTTTGCCCTTGACAATGTTCTAATGCCCTTTAACCCAACTCAATGGCACCTAACAACAACAAACAATCTCATGTTTAAGTAATTAGTGGATAAGGAGATGAAAGGAAATAGCCCAGGTAAGCAGAAATGATTTTAGGAAGATATATTACAACATCAAGAGTGAACCCTAATAAAAACTCAGATCTTTGGGTGATAATGATGTGTCCATGTTGGCTCATTAATCACAACAAGTGTACCACTTTGTTGGGGGTATTGATGTCAGGAGAGGTTATGCAGGTGAGGGCAGGAGGTACATAGGATACTTGTGTGCATCCCCCTCAATTTTGCTAAGGATCTGTGAGAAACTAGCCCTCCATTCTGACATTTAATCGCTGTTAGTTTAGTTCTCTTTTTGGCCTACTTCTCCTTAATACCAATATATGCCAAATGGAAAATAAGAAGGACAATTTTGCTGTAAACCTAAAACTGCTCTAAAAAACAAAGTCTATTATAAAAAGAAAAAGGAAGTATCATGTCAATGTGGGATAATTTTCAGCACTGAAGAATGTATGGTTCCTCACATATTTGGAATATTTCTTCCTTTAAATCTTTAATACTTCCTTTTCCTGAAAAAGATATTCCACATTATATCCATGCCATACTGTGGGGGCTTGTATGTTTCTGTGATGCTGAAAACTATGCTACCTGTATTTCAGATACCAGCAGGGCCACCCATGGTAGACAGATTTCAGCTGACCTTCCAGACTAAAACAGACTAGGACCTGGCAGCCTACTCCTGAAACAATTAGCCACTAAAAACCCTATGAATAGCAGAGAAGCACTGTCAGACATAGTGCCAGAAAATGAAGCCCCTGGGCTGGAAGGCATTCAAATGATGACTGCAGAGATGTATTGATACAGTGATGCAGCAATGGGCTCAAACATAAAAATATCTTATGCATAGCACAGCGTTGAGAAGTGGTTTTCATTCTGTCATACGTACGATCATTATAAGTCAGACTCAACAGCACCTAACAACAACAATCCAATCTAGAATATGTCTTTGCCACTCTTTTTTCTGCTCTTAAACAAAATTCCTCCACATATCACCTGAGCCCACTTCCTCTATAATGTCCACAGCATAGTAGAAATGAAAACTAGATTGGCACTCTTCTTAATATAAACCAACTGCCAACTCTCTAATCCAAACCACCTAGACAACTGCAGTAGCCCTCAGTTGTCTACGTGTTTCCACCCTCACCCCACCTGCAACCTGGTCTCCAGAGAGTCGCCAAGAGATCCTTATAGATAAAAATGACATCTGGTTGGTCCCTTGCCCTTGGTGCTCTGTTAGCTTCTTATCCCACCCAAAATAAAACCCAAACTCCTTAGCAAACTCTACTCTCTGACCCCTAAGCACACTCCTTCCTATTCTTATTGTTATAGACCATCCTCACTTTGGTATCAGGGCCTTTGCACTTGCTGCCCCAACCTAGAGCATTCTTTTCTCTCCTCATCATTATTTGATTAAATGTCAGTCTTCACTATCCCACATTATTTTTTTCCTCATTCCAATGACCTACGCTAGACATTATACCCATATGCACACGTTTAATAAATCTCCCTACCAACCAGAATATAAGTTCTGGGAGGATGGGGATTTTGTCTATTTTGATCTCTGCTGTGTTTCCACCAACTGAAACAGTTCCTAGAATAGAGCCAATCAAAATAATTTTGGCATGGTTGAGCAATGAAGTAATCTTTGGTTGTTTGCCTAGTAAGTCATCACATTCCTCAGGCACACAGATTACACACCATGATGAGAATTGATCACTTGGAACTCATGTCTTTCTCCTCAGAAGCTTCCATGAAAGAAACACACTTGACTTTAGAATAATAATGCAGTCTGGACATTTCTACCATGAAATACTGTTCCAGGTCATTCATTGCAAGCTTATTAGGAAAAATAATTTTTGGTTTCTAATTTGCAGAGGAAATTGTTGCTCTGCCCACTGCTCTTCGTCAATGTCAAAATGGACATTGATCAGGGTTCAGAAGGAGTGAGAAAGGCTGGAGAAACAGTCATTCTGGGTTGAGTGGTGAACTCTAAAAAAGCAAGAGAAGTGTGATAAGAATGTGAAAAGAAAGCCAGAGTGAAGAAGCTATGGGCATAGACAAACACTCTCTCGGCTGGGACCACAGTTATGTATCCCAGCAAGGAAAAGCCCAAATTATAATCACAGTGAGAACCTCATTTGAGATCAGATATGGTCTGAAATGAAGCCTCAGGAGGGAAGTCATTGCCTATGATTTTTGTAGACTGTTTTCAGAAGAATTTTTTTAATGGCTAAACAAGCCAGGGGTGGGGATGTACTCCTATAATTCCAGCACTTGGGAAGCTGCAGCAGCAGGATCACAAGCTCAAGGCCAGCCTAGGCTACACAGCAAAATCCTGGGGAAAAAAAGAAAAAGAAAAAGAAAGAAAGAAAAAACTTCCTAAAACCCAAAACAAAACAAACAAGAAAAACCCTCAACTACTAAAAACACTTTATTCCGAAGGAGGAAACCCATTAAGTTTCCCATTCCCATTGTTTCACCACCATTGAAAATAAAGATGTGAGGTATTTCAGGATTATTCATTCATTCATGCATTCCATTATTCATTTTTAAAATGATCAACAATGTTTGTTGCACACTTATTATGTCCATGGTGCTGAAGACAGCATTATTGGTGTCGGAGAGCAGGAGGTGATTGAAAGATATGATTACCCAATCTCACAGAGATTTCAGGTTACTGTATTTGTCCAACAGACCTCCAACATAACTGCTCTCTGGTGCTCTTGTTGAGAAGAGAATTGATTTGGATCCAAGCATCCAGCAGCAGCTAACTAGTCTAAAAAGAAATAATTCAGGCACTTATTTGACCATGGCTCCAGGGAAGTGATGGTTGTTCAAGTATATTACAAAACAAGCTGCATTAAATTCATCATTATTAAAAATGTGTGTCTGTATGGGAGAATCTGAGTTATTTGTTACCTTATGAGGTGTTATTGGGTGAGGGTTTTGTAAATAATTTTAAACCACAAGGACTGCATTTTCCAATGGTATTCCAACAGTTAAGTTAAATTACTTTTTCTGTCTTGTTGTTCCTGATGCTAGAAAAGTGATGGAGTTTGCTAAAGTGATAACATGAATGTATGGTTTACACTTTCAAACACCTACTTTGCCATTCTTTCTACACACACACATTCTCTGCACAGAACCTTCCTGCACTGCAGAAGCTGAACAGGTAAAAACCATATCTCCCTGACTCCTTTGAAGACACATGCAGGAAAGATTCAAATTCCAGCCAGTGTTAGGTGGACAGGGAAATATTCGTTTTGCTGGTGTACATTCAGCAAGCTGATCATGGCCCCATAATCAAGAATGGCGGTGCCAGTATCCTGAGCCCAATTTTGGTGTTAGTGGTGGAGCCAGTGCCTTCCTGACCCCAGACTCACAGCTAAGTTAACATAACCTTGTGACCGGGAGTGGGCACTGTGGCCTGCTGATTCCCCAACTTGCGACCTGTGCCAAGGTCATGGCTCCCTTGCCAGACCAGTCTGGGTTCTTTCTGGCAGATGCTGGAGGTCCAGCCAGGGCCTGCCCCCCCAGTCCTTCCACATGTGTTCCCTTCTACACTAAAGAACTGAAGTGTTTTCTCCTATATGCAACAAAATGCTGGCTGATAACCACAGCTCCACCCAGGGTTAACTGTCAAAACCAGGTACCATCTGCTTTCTCCATAGAGTCTTATCTAAACAAGACTTTGTATAGCATTTCAAGGTCTTTTATGCTACTTTAATGACTCCCTAAAAAGAACATAAAATTCCTTTTATGTCTCCTTGTCCTCTCTCCCCCTCCATTTTTAGCAAGCATCCATTTCCTGGGTCATGGTAAGCTCCTTGAAGTAGATGTGTTAATGCAACAGTAATAAAAACAAGACGTGCCTTGAAAATATTGGAAAAGGGCAGGGTAGGGCTGGGTGGAAGTGGGAAATTCCATTTTTACTTTAGTCCAAATTATTTGTTTAAAAAAAAAAAAAAGCTCTGCCCCAGTAAAACATCAGAATCTAGGTTTCCCTAATTTTTAAAGAATGATCAGAGAAAATGTAGCCAACACTTCTAAAGTTGCCTGAGAAAATGAGATATGTAGTTCTTTGAGTGGTAGGTTGTATGTTTTAGTTTTTGTTTGTTTAGACAAGGTCTCCCTGTACAGCCCATGCTGGCCTCAAATTCATTATGTAGCCCAGCCCAGGCTGACCTCAAACTCACAATCCTCCTGCCTCAGCCCCCTGAGTATTGGGATACAGGCATGTGCCACCACACCTAACTCCCTAATTTACAATTTCAAGCCAACTACAGTCTTCCAGCGTGTAGGACAAAATTATTATAATTATAACAGTAACAATATCTATTTGTGGAGAATTATGTGCAATAGTATGTTTTCAGTCAATTATTATTTCCAACCTCATATCACCCCTGAGACATCATTTCCTTTTCTATAGATTAAAAAAAAATTGAGGCACTGAGAGAATAAGCAAACTGCTCAGGGTTTTAACTCTGCTATTCATAGGGTTTTCAACGGCAGATTGTTTTGGGAGTGGATTTGTATATGTTCAGTACAGGCTGGGATTTAGCTCAGTTGGTAGAGCATTGCGCACTCTACCAACTGAGTTAAATCCCAGCCCAAGTGTTACTATAGTTATCTTATTATTACTGACATTATTATTCTACCACCACATAACATTAGAGCACTGACTATTTCTAGAGTATGAGAAAATTTCAAGGTATACTCTGCTCACAAAAAAACAGAATGCAACCTGGGGTGGGGGTAACACATATATGTAATCCCAGCTACTCAAGAGGCTGAGGTAGAAGGATCATGAGTACTAGGCCAAAGACAGCCTATGCACATTAGTGAGACCCTGTCCCAAAATAAAAAAATAAAAAATAAAAGGTCTGGGAGTGTAGCTCAGTGGTAGAGCACTTGCTAAGCACATGCAAGACACACTCCTAGTAAATAGTTCAACCTCCAATAATAATCCTCCCAGTACATTCATTTTCTTCTTAATTGAATAAATTTTCTGAGCACCTCAAACGGACTGTGCTTCCCAGGGGACCATGCCTTCTATGGTCAGGACAGAGGTTTAGCCATGAGTAGATGGGGCACAGGATGCAGCATACTCACTGGTGAGACAGAAGACGGCCAGGCGTGTCCACTGTCATTGCTCAGGAAATGTCGTGTAGGCACCTGCCATCATCACTTTTAAACAACACCTTGACTTGGTTCTGATCCTTTCATTTGCATTTCATACCTGAGTTTGCAACTCATCACTGCTACTTACTGGGAGTGCAGCCTTTAGGCAAGCTATTTAAGCTCACTGCACTTCAGTTTCCTTGTGTTTTGATGAGCATAATAAAATAACCTACATCAAAAAGTCATTGGAAGGGATAAATATAAAATTGTAAGTAAAGCACTTGGAAGAGTCCTGGAATACAGTAACCACCTAATAAGTGTCACTTATGTTGTCATTGTTGTTGTTGTTGTTGTTGTTGTTGTTGTTGTTGTTGTTAGGTGCCATCAAGACAAGTCTGACTCATAGCGACCCTCATAGGGTTTTTAATGGCTGATTGTTTCAGGATTGCCTTGAGAGTGGATTGCCACATCCTTCTCCCATTTTTTTGGGTGCTGGGAATTGAACTCGGGACCTCAGAGATTGCAGTGCAGCTCTCTACCCACTGAGCTAAATCCCAGCCCCACTCCATTATTATTATGTGTTAATTGTATTTCTTAAAGGCAGTGTGTACCTAGCCACATCCCAATCTAACTTCTTCTTCCCAACCCCTTCCCAGCAGTTGTTGTTGCTAAGTGCCATTGAGTCAGGTCCCACTCATAGCAACCCTATATAAACAAATGGAACACTTCCTGACACTGTGTCATGCCAAGCATTATTGTCCAAGTACTCAAAAACTGATGTAGCTCATTCATTTTAGTCTGACTTGGTTTAAGTTTTAAGCCAGCCCCTTATTCCAAAATCTAGGGAGACTATAGTTTCCTGTGATAGTTCACACTGATTTCTTTTTCCCCAAATAAGAAGTACTTTGGCACATTCCACAGGTCTCTGAAAAAATAAATTCCTGCCAGGTGCCATGGTGCACGCCTGTAATCCCAGTGGCTCAGGAGGCGGAGGCAAGAGGATCACAAGTCTGAGACCAGAGGCAGTCTGCGTAATTTAACAAGAACCCGTCTCAAAAAGTAAAAAATGGACTGGGGGTACAACTCAGTGGTCCAGCACTTGTAAAGCATGCAAGCGTGAGGCCGTGGGTTCAACCCCCAGTACCACAAAAACTAAATAAATAAATAAATAAGTAGATAGATAGATAAATAATAAGTTCCTTTGTAATGGACTGTACTGTGACACCTGAATCCTAATTTCAGTACTAAAGGATGTATTCAAACAGCCGCTAAGGCTGCTTCCCTCCAAAGATCCTCAGCTGTCAGCCCTTTAGGAACTGCCTTCAGCTGACTGGTGAAAAATAAGTCACCAAGGTCTTACACTCTGCCCAAGGGGAACTCACATTTTGATGACTTGTTGATGCAAGAATGTAAAAATCCCACCTCCAAGTCCCAGCTGGGGACAATTCCACAGGACTGTCTCAGCTACAAAGATCCCCCAAACTCCAGGTCAGCCACATCCCAATCTAACTTCTTCTTCCCAACCCCTTCCCAGCAGTTGTTGTTGCTAAGTGCCATTGAGTCAGGTCCCACTCATAGCAACCCTATATAAACAAATGGAACACTTCCTGACACTGTGTCATGCCAAGCATTATTGTCAGTGTTTCTCTGCTATTCATAGGGTTTTCAACGGCAGGTTGTTTTGGGAGTGGATTGCCAGGTCCTTCTCCCTAGCCTGCAGCACCTAGTATTCCCAGGCTGTCTCCCATCCAAGAACTAACCAGGCTGACCCTCCTTTGCTTTCAAGATCAGGAGAGATTGGATGCCAGGGTGCTATGGCTGCAGACAAAAACACATTCTACTTAAGCTACCTGCCTGCTAATCTTAGAGTTCACTTCCCAGATGCTATGGTTTAGATGTACCCCCAAAATTTATGTGTTAGAAACTTACCAGTAATTACTCATGCAAAAATATTAAAAGGTGGGGCCTTTAAGAGGAGATTATGAATGAGTTAATGTGTTATCTCAGAAGCAGATTAGTTACTGTGAAAGCGGCATCCTTAAAAAGGATGAGTCTGGCCCTCTTTTCTCTGTTGTTGTTAGGTCCTGGGGAGTCCGACTCGTAGCGAACCTCATATAAGGTTTTCAATGGCTGATTGTTTCAAGACTGCTTTGAAAATGGAATGCCACATCCTTCTTCCATTTTTGTGGTGCTGGGGATCAGTGGATCAGTGGGATGGCAAAGCAGTGCTCTACCAACTGAGCTAAACTCCAGCCCCCTCTTCTCTCTAGGATGCAAGTTTTCTTACTCTTCCACATTCCACTGGGGTGATGTAGTAAGAAGGCCCTGCCAGATGTGGTCCCTTGATTTTAAACTTCCCATGCTCCAGAACAACAAACCAAATACATTTCCCTTCTTTCTAAATTACCTGGTCTCTGTTTCAGAAGCCATAAGGAGACTAAGATACTAGGGAATCCAACTGACACATCCACTCTACAGATGTGAACTTCAAGTTTACTACACGTTAGAATTGCTCTCTTCAAAACTACCAAGCATAACCCCAATAGTCCACATGGGCCTCCCTCTACCCCCTATGCAGGTGCTTAAATAACTCTACTGCTGACAACTTACTCTGGCTTTGGTTTGGGGTTGTTGTCATGAATTCTGGCTCCTACCCCACTTAAGGTGAATCCTTTCCCATGAGGCTCCCTAGCACCTTATGCAAATAGACTTCTGCCAGTTTCTCTAGACCCCACCTGCAGAGTCAGCCGATGCTTGTGTGGCTTGGCCAGTTCACATTTACCATTAACTGCTCAGTTTTTCTGGCAGAGAATGAGCATAAATATTTGCCTTCTCAGCAGAGAAGTCTGGTTCAGCCTAGCCTGAGTAATTTTATAAAGACTGGACAATTCCTTGTTCCCGTTGAAACCCGAAGAATAGTCTTACCCACAGAATTCACCCATGTGAGAGTGAATTCAGCTCATCTACCTATGTAAGCTTGGGAGAAGGACCTGGCCACCCCCTCCCAAAAATCAATCTGCCATTGAAAACCCTATGAACAGCAGAGAAGCACCCACAATAGTGTTTCCCCTGTGGTACAGAGGGTCGCTATGAGTCGGATACCAACTCGACGGCACCTAACAACAACCTATGTAAAATTTCGAGGGCTGGGGTTTAGCTCAGTGGTAGTGATGCTCTGCACTCTCTGAGGCCCTGGGTTCAATCCCCAGCACCGCAAAAATGAGAGAAGGATATGGCAACCCACTCCCAAAACAATCCCAAAACAATCAGCCATGGAAAACCCTATGAATAGCAAAGAAGAACAGACATAGTGCTGGGCATGGCACAGTGTTGGGGAGTGTTTCCTTCTGTTGTACATAGTGTCGCTATGAGTCGGACCTGACTCCATGGCACCTAAAAACAACAATAAAGTGGACACGACACTGGGCAGGCACTTCCTGCTCCACAGGGCAGGCACTTCCAACGTGTGTCTCCTCTTTGAGCACAAACTGAGCCTTAGCAGTATCTGCTTCATGCTCTTGTCTGCAAGTGCATTTGAGGGAGATCAGTCCCCAACACCAAGATGACTTCACCCAGGGTGGAAAAGTTAGTGAAGTTGCAGCCGAAGATGAAAAGAGGAAAGCTGTCAGGTGATGGGGCTGTGTAGACAAGCATTCCCTTTGCAGGTTATATTTCCTCCCTGTGCTGACAGCCACCTATGACTCTCCTCGGAGGCAGAGTGCACAGGCCCCCTGCCTTTCCATTCTGGTTCTCAACCTATGAAAGCTGATGGCATGGGGGGTTGCTAATGAAGGAGAGGATAAACTACATCCCACAGGAAACCAGACCCTTTCCCAGAAAGAAAGTTTATTACTTCTGAAAAAAAAAGCCTACATCAGTCAACCTTTGTTAATGTAGGTCAACTCTGAATACTAAGAAATTTAACAAATGGATGTGTTATGCTTTAAATCTGTGCATCAGCCCGGTGCGATGGCACATGCCTGTAATCCCAGTGACTTGGGAGGCAGAGGCAGGAGTATCGCAAGTTCAAGACCAAAGGTAGTCTACGTAATTTAGTGAGACTTTGTCAACAAAACAAAACAAAACAAAATAAAAAAGGAAAAAAATGGGCTGAGAGTGCAGCTCAGTGGTACAACATTTGCCCTGGGTTCAACCCCTAGGACCACAAAGAAAAAAGTCCGCGCATCAGATAAAAAATAGTTCTCAAAATTATAGTATACATCAATAAAAGGATGGTTTTAATTTAGGGAGGAAAAGATGACATAAACTGACAAGACAACTCACATCTGTCCATCCATTGCAGCAATACAGTGAAATGGTTACATTATTATTGATAATAGTATTCATAGCTACTGTGTGTTGGGTATTATGTACCCAGTATTGTGCTAAGTCGCTTACATTGTCTCATTAAATCCTGATGACTGGACTACAGTGAAGGAATTAAGCCCTGGGTTACAGATAAGAAAAGACAGGTGTAGGCCCACCAATGGGGCACACCTGTAATCCCAGGACTTGGGAGGCAGAAGCAGGAGGAGCACAGAGCTGAGGCCAGGCACAGCCTGTGTAACTTAGTAAGGCACTGTCTCAAGATAAAAGATAAAAATGGGTGGGGAGTGTAGCCTAGTGGTAGAACACTTGAAAAGTATGTGCAAGGCCCTGGGTTCAACCCCTAAGTACTGGGAAAAAAAAGAAAGGAAAAATAAACAAGAAGGAAGTAGAGGCTTAGAGGGATTTAGTAGACTCCTCAGCTACGCCACCAGAAAGCAGTATGGAGAAGATTCCAATCCATGTCTGCCTGACTCCTCCCTTCACCTCTACTCCTCAGGGTGCTTTTCACACCTTCATGTCACAAACGAAGTCAGATGCCATGCACTCAGCAGTACTTTCTTCTTCTGTTAGTAACTCTCTGTGCCAATGACTGTCAGTTGTGGGATTAAACCAGCCAGCCATCAATACAGCTTGGTGCCCAAGGCCTCTGGTCTAAAGACCCTCATTTGCCAACTTGGCTTCTCTGCAGGTAGCACAGCCCTCAGGTCAAGCTCCTTGTTCTCTTCCACACATTCAAAGCCACACGAACCCCAATGCATTCTTGGAAGTTGCCAGCATGTTTTCCAAGCTTCTACCCAGCCTTAGCACTGCAGATGAATATATCAGAAATTCCAGTTCCATCTGCAAAGCTTTCAGTTAAGCCCAAGACTTAACTTGAAATCAATGGACAAAGGCTTTGTGACTAACGGGCTTCCTTACATATTTTTATCTTCTTAGATACACAATAAACATTGAGCTACAGCCATGCACCACGTAAGGACATTTTAGTTAATGAGCAACTGTATTTACATGGCATTTCTGAATTTCAGGGTTTTTTTTTTTTTCACTTCAATTAGTATTTTTTAATTTTTTATTGGTGGTTTTTAATGTACAACTTAATGGTTGTACATTATGACATTTCCGTACATGCATTTCATTGTACATTACTCATGTTCACCTCTCCCTTTCTCTCTCATGACCCCCGCTTCCCCATCCCCTCCCTCTCCACCAATGGTCTCCCTTCTACTTGCATGGTTTTGTTTGAGTATATCTACCTATATATGTGCATGCCAATTTTGCCATAAGAGCAACATGTGTGATAGATCCGTTCTTTGTTCTCCTTACCTTTTTTTCTTAAGGGTATTTTATTTTCAATTAGAAAAGCAATCTGTGAGCCCAGCCCATCTCCACCCAGAAGTGGCCCCTCTTTCCTTTTACTCCCAACCTTTGCAAACACATCCTCAGCACAAGGCTCATGTCTCCCCTCAGCTCCCCCTGTTGCTAGCTGGGGCTTGACTCACCAGGTATTTCCAGGTAGCAAGCTCATTGACAGCAAGAGTTTTGTTTTGTCATTGTCTGTTCTTGGAGGCTTCCATACATAGTAAGTGTTCAAAAACCAGTTTTTGACATGAACTTTACCTTTAACTCATACAGAAACAAAGTACAACGAAAACCCTCCCTCTAGAGTGACCAACTCATCTTGGTTTCCCAGGGACTTTCCCAATGTGGGCACTAAGGTCTTCTGTCCTGAGAACTCCCTCAGTTTGGGGCAAATTGGGCAACTGGGCCTCTCGAGCATATGTGTACCACCTTGTAGGTCTGCCTCCCACCCCAGGAGAAAGCAAAAATATCCAGACACATTTGGCCTTTTCAAAAAGCATAGAATGGAATCTAACAGGACAGATTTAGAGATATTATCTATTGCAATATCAACTTTAAAAGACATGATTTGCCGGGCATGGTGGCTCACATGTGCAGTCCTAGCAACCAGGGAGGCAGAGGCAGGAGGATTGCAGGCTCAAGGCCAGAGGCAGCCTGCATAATTTATTAAGACTCTGTCTCAAGGTGAAAAATAAAAAGGTTCTGAGGATGTAGCTCAGTGGCAGAGAACACTTGCAAAGTATATGTGAGGCCCTGGGTTCAACCCACCAATACTGGAAAAAACAACAAAACAAACAAACAAAAAACCCACATGATTTTAGCCCTATAGATATTTCTTTTCTATTTGCTCTTAACGAACTTCAGGATTGTATCATAACTATTGAAAAGTACAAGGGGAGGGGTGGAGCAATGGCAAGAAGCAGTTAGATCCAAGACGTGTGCATCATACCTTAGAAGGCCAGGATGGTAGGAACTAAACTGTACCTGGATAATTTTAGTGGCATACTGTGCACATGTTTTTAAAAAATCAATTTTTTTCTTAAGAGCCAAAGGGTTAAGGAGAGGTCGCAGACACAATTGGAGAGCCTAAGAGCCAGATATGATTTTTGAGGAACTATAATAGCCTGGTGATCAGTTCAAGAAATCACATTCATTCAAGATGATGTCTTACATGTACTGGCTTCTCTGTAAAATGAATTTACCTTTTCATTATTATTTACTGAGTGAGCCAGTATTTCATTTGTATGGATTTTATCCAGCAAGTAGGGGGAAAAAAAACAGAGAAAATCTAATAAAAAGATGAAGCTGCTGTACAATACTTGGAGTCTGTATCCAACCTTTGGAGGTCACATTTCTGTCTTTTTTATGATGTTCATTTTAGAAAATGAAAAAATGTATACATATGAAGATATGTGTTTTCTGTATTCCAGCTGACAGCAAATCTGACCTGACAAGTGTGGAAATACACTTATCAGGAAGGACAGCAGCAAAGAAGTGGCAAAAATGAAATCGCAATCTCACAAGAAGGCTGGCCTCATTGGTTTATCATTTGAGTAATAATGGAGAATCCATCTGCCTGGTTCAGATTTCTCAGCTCTACCATCTCAGGATGGCACATGGTGCCATTCCCTGTGGAGAAAGCTGAAGCCTCAAAAAAGCTTGTTTGTTAACAAGTCTCCTCTTAAAAGGGATCATTGCTAAACCCCCAACCCTCTCATTTCTCATCATCCACTGTTAATTTCTGGGGATAAGGATTTGGGAGTTTCACAATTAAACATTTAATATATATTAGCATATAATATCATTGCATTCTGCTACCATCTGGGTCAGAGTTTACTAAAAAGCCTTTGAAAATGAAAATCTCTTATGCAATGACTTTTGCAACCTATGTACCCCAAGAGTTGCAGAGTCACTGCAAAGGGCCTGTGACTCTATTTTAGATTTTCCTAATTAATAGATGCTACATATCATGTGCAAGTCCCTGGGTTGGCTCCCCAGCAGAACAGATATATGAATGACTATCACACAAGGATTCTTAAACTTGTTAACACATAAACAGAGTCTTCATACTCAAAAGGTTAGGAACCACCTGCCCAATAGGGTAACTATGGGCAAGAAAGAGAACCTGGATTTTTATCCTACCACAGACAGTAACTAGCTTTGGTTCTCAAGTGACTCACTTTTCTTCTTTATGCCTTAGTCTCTACATTGGATAAATAAAGACAGGTGAAGAGAAGCTCATCACAAAGTTTAAAAACCATGTTTAAAGAAAATATTTATGACCTACCCAGGCTCCTGCCACATTGCTTAATATCCATAACACCAGGACCTCAGATATCAAGTTAGCAATATTCACTTCTCAAGTAAGTATCAAATCTACCTGGATCCATAACTATCAACCCATAACTAATTAAGGACCCCCCCTCCAAGTTCTGTCTTTGATTGTCAATAGTTGGCCATACTGCATTTCCCTAACCCTTCGGCTGCTCTGTGGGTGGTAGCAAGTGTACCTGTCAAACAACATTGTTCACAGCATCCAAGTCCATGAAGCAGCACTCTCTTCTAATCATTGAGGAAGCTGGATTCTGGACTGCCCAGATCCAGAGTCATGGAGGCCATTCTAAACCTATGGGTCCACCCAGAAAGTATCCACAGTCAGTCATTCAACACTCACAACCTGCCAGAATAAAGTCCAAAATTGGGCCACAGGTCACTGGAGTGGGAGGTAGGACAGGTGTGAGCTTGTTTCCACACTATTATAAAATCTCTAGACCCAGTTTACCTATTGCTGATTTTCCCTAATTATAAGACTTCAGCTAAATCCTAAATCTTCACATGATCAGAAAATCAAAACTCAGGCTAAAATCAATAGTAAAACCTGCAGTAATTCTGAACAACAGCAGTGTTTGGAACAATACAGCACCTGGCACTTTAACTTCCAGAAATGCAATCCTAGAAAGATACTTGAGCCGGGCGCGGTGGCGCAAGCCTGTAATCCCAGCGGCTCGGGAGGCAGAGGCAGGAGGATCGCAAGTTCAAGACCAGAGGCAGTCTGCGTAACTTAGCGAGACCCTGTCTCAAAAAGTAAAAAATGGGCTGGGGGTGCAGCTCAGTGGTCCAGCACTTGCAGAGCATGCAAGCGCGAGGCCCTGGGCCCAACACCCAGTACCACAAAAAAAAAAAAAAAAGAAAGAAAGATACTTGAAACAATAGCTCTGCAGACCATCTCAATCAGGGGTCCCTAATCCCCTAGCCATGAACTGGTACCAGTCCATGGCCTGTTAGAAACCAGGCTGCCCAGCAGAAAGTAAGTGGCAAGTGAGTGAGGGAAGCTTCATCTGTATTTACAGATGCTCCTCGCCACTTGAGTCATCCCAAAACCATTCCCTCCCTCTCGACTGTGGAAAATTGTTTTCCATAAAACTAGTTCTTGGTGGCAAAAAGGTTGGGAACCACTGATCTAAATGGATATAAATAGCATTATTGTTTCTATGAAATAACATTAAAGAAGAAAAGTGGAATACTAAATGGTATTGATTGATTATAACTATACGGAATGCTTATATGTACATTAGTAAAGATAGAAGATTTTTTAAATAATAAAAATGGCTTAACATTTATTGTTTTTTATAAATCTATTTACATTTGAAAGGAAATTAGAATAGGAGAGAGCGATGGGCAGAAAAATTCAATATAACTTTGAGTAAACTAGTTTTAAACAAATGACTTGTGATATTACCCCATCAAATGCTCCCTTAGAAACTTCTGACATCCTCAGGGCCAAATATCCATAATTCCGTGGCCATTATATTATCTAAATCTGAAGGTCCATCCTGGGCATTCATTCCACCACCACCTTTATCTTTGTTGTTCTTTTCTGTGCCCAGCCTAGAAGCTGTATGTTGTTACAGAACCAAAAATGTATCCCTTTTGCTGATGAGTAAAGCCCCCAAAACGTTTGGTCAGATGGTCTCATCCATCAGGGCTGGAGGGACACAAAGCCAATCAAGAGCAGATATTCTCAGATGTACGTTAATGCTGACCTTCTCTGATGCAACATGCTCACATTAGCTTGCACACATGTCTACTCCCTAGGGAGTTGTCTAGCTACACGAATTTTTCACATTTGTCAGCTAAATCAGCGCTCCAAATGCACAATGCAGCACTTAGAAACATTATGTGAATTTATTAAATTCTCTGGAGGACTTTGGGTCCATAAAGCAGTAAATTGATTACAGGGAACCGAGGCCATAATATTTTCATCATCAGCAAAAGCAGTCGGACTCCCATATTGTCCATGGCATGTGAAGAGAAACGGTGCTTCGCTGCTCTTGCACCAGCATGCTGAGAATCACACAGCAGACAAGGAGAAAGCCATGGGATGAGCTGACATAAAGTGTCATTTAATCAGCTTATTTTAGAGGGCCAGCGTTCAGGTACACATGTATAAGAAAATGTGAGAAATATAAACAGTCTCTTCCTACTAGGGATTTGTCCATGGATGCTTTCAGAATTAGCCCTTGAGACCATAGCTACTTATTGACTTTACCATGAAACAGCCTATTGACATTGCTATCAAAATGAAAGGCATTAGTCGCAAGCCAGGGGGAGATAACGGGTTGATATCGATGACATAATTTTGATACTAAACATCCTTACATGTGGTTTGGTGACCACATAACTAACGGCAAATATCCCCTCCAAAGAGGGAAGGGACAATCCTAACATGCTAGGAATGATTACAGGTACTTTCGCATATTCTGTTGCAAGCTTTGGAATCACTTTAAGAGCTGAGAATTATAATTCCTGTTTTCATGTGAGAACCACCAAGGTTTAGTTTAGGGAGTAATCTGCCCCAGATTACAGAGTTTGTAAGTAGTTAAGTTGGGATCCAAATCAGAACTTTGTATTTCTAAATATGTTCCATGACCCCACTTCAAATTATTTGCTGCTCATTTCTTCTAAAGAATTTAACTTTTCCAGAAGGTCAGTGCCTGCTGGCGTACCACTGTGGTGTCTGATCCTGGCAGATCTCAGAAGCTAAGCAGGGTCAGGCCTGGTTAGTACTTGGATGGGAGAACACCTGGGCACACCAGGCACTATAGGCTTGGGAGAAGGACCCAGCAACCCACTCCCAAGAAACAATCAGCCATTGAAAACCCTATGAATAGCAGAGAAGCACTGACAATAATGTTTCATCAGTTGTACATAGGGTCGCTATGAGTCAGATACCAACTCGATGGCACCTAACAACAACAGAAGGTCAGTGGGCATCTTTCTGCTGCAGCAAAGGGAAACACTCACCATCTTGAGTGTCTCTGGATGGAGAGGAAGGAGTAAGCCTGGGGAGAATTCTGGCAGTGTCTTGGCACCAGGGGTATCATTTCAGAGCCTGTTGAACCTGCTGCAGGAATCTTGGAAAAGGGTGTGCTTATCAAGCTCTGGTATGATGAATGATAATATTTTTTTAAATCCATGACTAGATTTTGATAAGCATCTCAAATAGCAATAATCCTTCCCTCTGTGTTGAAGGGGGATGGTGTTGAAAGGGGATGCAGGGGGTATAATCGGAGTGTCAGCAACTCTTCCTTCTCAGTGGCCTCCAGGCTAAGCAAGGTCTGTTTATTACAGAAGCAGAGACCGTGGTGCAGAGAGGAACACAGATCAAGGGAGTATCAGCTCCTCCTCACACCACAGCCCTTGGACCCAGTTCCTTGGCTGTGATGGAAAAGAACCAGAGTCTCCTTAAGGCCTGAAAACCTGGACTAAAGGTTAACATAAAAGGAACATAACATAATCTGTGAATTCTCAGCTCTTGGCAGACCACCTGGTATGTGCAGACCCCCAGTCAGGGTTTATTGGACTCAACTGAAATATTCAGAGAGCTCAGCCATGAGTCATGTTACAAATAGCAGAGTATTAAGAATGACTTTGTAAGCTGTTGTTAAATATAGTAATTTGTAAGCATAATTGTATTTCCTGCATGGTCATTTGCAAAGCTAAGTCCAGCACTTCCAAGTTCATCTTCAAGCTAGCTAGATCTTCAAGCAACTCTTGATTTCATAGCAAAAGTATCTACTATCTGAATTATATTGGAATTTTCCCCACTATTTGTGCCCATTCAGAATAGTCTTTCAAAACAGGTGCCATGGGGCACACCTGTAATCCCAACGATTTAGGAGGCAGAGGCAGGAGAATCACGAGTTTGAGACCAGAGGCAGCCTGTCTCCAAAGAAAAAATTTAAAAGGAGCTAGGCGAGTAGCTTAGTGGTAGAGCACTTGCCTAGCATGCAAAAGGCTCTGGGTTCAACCGCTCAGTATGGCAAAAAGAAAAAATTTTAAAAACACAGAATATATTTTTGAAACTTGAACTATCCCAGCCATACCAGGGGATATAACCAACTCAGAATTAGCCACGGGTTTGTGTATTTCTTCTTCCCCATGCTCTTGGCTGCAGCAGCAAACTCTATCTCCCTCTGACATTTTTGCTTTTGGAATAGTTGACTGATTTTTCCCTCCCTTACTGCTTGTCTGATGCTAAAAATCCTACAATCGTTCAGAAATTAATCTAATTCATTTTGAGAATAATGTATTGAACTCTTCAGATAGTCCAAACCCAAGAAGCCCTTAATGCCACATGAAACAGCACCACCTCCTGGCATCATTCTCACATTACATGGTCATATTCTGGGCCCTAAAATCCATCCGAAATCGCTGATTTTTCCCCGGGGAGAAACTTTCACAAATAAATTCACAAATGGAACATTTTAGATAGACTTCAAACATAATGATTTTTTTTCTTGCAGTACTGAGGATTGAACCCAGTGCCTTACTCACGCTAGACAAGTGCTCTATCGTTGAGTTACACCGCTGGCCCTCATAATGAATTTCATACTCTATTTTACCTTCAGGAAAAGTATGTCTCATTCACAATTTTTGCTTAAAGAAGAAAATATGTAGTTCAGTGGTAGAATGCTTTTCTAGCATGCACAGGGCCCTGGGTTCAATCCTAGCACCATAGAAACAAAAGAAAAAGAAAGGAAAGAAAAGAAAATATGTGATCACCTTTATTCTTAGACTGTAAGCTTATAAAACGCAACAGTTTCCTTCAAGTCTAACACTGCATCCAAGTGGGCCCAGCCCAAGTATCTCATATCTGTCTTAAATGGGCTCAGAAATATCACAGTATATGTAACATTTCCTTACAAAACACCAAACCTAGCTTTAATAACAATTGCATAGTTAGGTTTTTTCCACTATGAATATTTATTGACTCCTGATCAGAAGACTTATTCAACAAATTCAATAAATAAAGCTGGGCATGGTGGCTCACACCTGTAGTCCCAGTAACTCAGGCAGCAGAAGCAGGAGGATCGCAAGTTCGAGACCAGAGGCAGTCTGTGTTATTTAGAGGGACTCTGTCTCAAAATAAAAAGTAAAAAAATGAGATAGGGGTACAGTTCAGTGGTACAGTACTTGCAAAGTATGCAAGTGGAAGGTCCTGGCTTCAACTCTCCAGTACAACAAAATAATAAATAAATAAATAAATAAATAAATAAATAAATAAATAAATTCAACAAACATTTGCTGGTCAACCATGTTCAGGACTATCACCTAGAC
Source organism: Pedetes capensis (assembly GCA_007922755.1). Taxonomy (NCBI): domain Eukaryota; kingdom Metazoa; phylum Chordata; class Mammalia; order Rodentia; family Pedetidae; genus Pedetes; species Pedetes capensis. Next base: position 17,742 of record VMDO01012715.1, on the reverse strand, counting down.
CTTTGCCCGGTCACATAGTTTATAGGAGAAACAATGCACAACCCACACAAAGTCATAGTTTTATAATGGAAAAAAACAGAGAGATATGGTCCTACAGAACAAAGGCCCCTAACATGGTCAAGGGCGTTCAGCACAGCCTTACAGCTGGCACTGTTTATACCTAACTCAGATCCCCAGTGAAGTCAGAGACATATTCCTAGAACCTAAACTGATACCTGACAAATATCAGGGGGGTCAAATAACTATTCATTTGGAAAATAGTGGATCGACTGTATGAATATCTTTGAAGTGTTTTACTCACTAAAATAAGACCGCTGTAGGATTGTCTCTTTGGGAAAATTTCGAAGATACGTTAAGTGAAGCCAAAATAGATTAATTTAAACCAAATGACTTTTTGATCAAGTTTCTTTTTACTGAGTGGAAACAGATTCTTGAACTAAAGAGGACACTGTATCTGAACCTAAGAGAAATGCATAGGATCCAGAAATCCTGGACTCGGTGTTGAATTCCTCAACTCAGCAGGTCTTTGAGTTGCCCTCTCTTGAGGAGAGGACAAGTTGCTGGGGTGGTGGTGTGCTCAGGAAAGTTACAGAACTTATGCATTTTTGGAATAGGAGAGGAGAGAATGGATGAGTCCTAGTGTCCAAACGGGGTGTGTCTGCTCCTCTTAATTTTCCCAGTTGCCCAGCAAGCATTCCCATCACTGCCACTACCACCAGCTCTTAATGTAATATATGCTATTCCTTCTTCTCCTTCTCCAACCACAGGTGATGATCAGAGATTTCAGCTGGCTGTTCATGGTGTCCCATTCCTCTACTGCATGACTGGCACGTGACCCAATCAGGTGAGTCTTTCTTTGAGAGTCTTCTATTTGTAGCTGAGTCATAATGTGGGAAATTCTCTGAAATCTGGACTTTTGGCAACAATCTTCCCTAAAGAGGGAATAAAACCAAAATGGGGAACCAACCAAAAAAACAGGTCTTGGTGACACTGAGGCTGGGATCTACCCTCCAATGGCCTTGATTCCCACAAAAATTTCTTCACTTCTGTGAGATAAGCCCTCTTCTTGCTGAAGTTAGTTGAAATTGATTTCGGTTTCAAGTCCCAAGAGCCCAAAGGCCCTCATAAATTTTTTTAAGACAATCGTTCCTGCAAGTTGAACACAAGTTGAATTCGATGTGTTCACAATACTGACCACAAGGTGGCGCCTAAAGCATTCTTTCAAAGACATTTCAACCAGTCACTCAAGCTGATGGGCTATGTCTTATTTATGCCCCACATACATACTTTTACATTGCTAAATCTTTCCATTCTAAATTATTGCATATGCACTCTTGTACTTACAGAGTGACTCATACAGAATTCCAGCTCCTAATGATTTTCAGTTGATGATCAAATGCTAAAACAAATAAATGTAAAGAAGTGAGGTTTGGTCATTTCTTTCAGGATAAAAGATCAAACTGCAATGTGTTCAGGAAATTTCATCATATCAAAATGTACTATGACAGCTAAGATACCCAACCCCTTATTATGCAGCCATTAAATTAGCCTGAATAGCTTCCCTTTCTTCATGGCCAAACAGAACTTTATAGTATCTTTAAGTTGTTTTCTCTGTTGACAACCTAAACTCACAAATTTATGTCTGTCCTTTGTCTCCAACCCAGATTTAGTGTACCAGGTGGTCTGAGAATCCTCCTTGAAGCTTGCCTTCGATTTCCAGTTAAAACCTACTACATGTAAAGTGGCCTGCAGCTATAGCCCTGTGGCATCCAATCCCGTCAGATCTCAGAAGCTAAGCAGGGTTGGGCCTGGTTAATACTTGGATGGGAGACCACCTGAGAACACCAGGTGCTGTAGGTTTGGGAGAAGGACCTGGCAACCCACTCTCAAAAATCAATCCGCCATTGAAAACCCTATGTACAGCCGAGAAGCACTGACAATAGTGTTTCCCCTGTTGTATGTAGGGTCCCTATGAGTTGGATACCAACTCGATGGCACCTAACAACAACAAAACATGTAAAGTCAAGATCAAAATATACTGCAAGGGCAGAAGGATATGGCAATCCACTCCCTAAGCAATCTGGAAAACAATCAACCATTGAAAACCCTGTGAGGGTCACTATGAGTCAGACCTGAATAGAGGGCACCTAACAATAATGGCAATCTTTGAATTGTGTTTTAACATGGGTTTATGGAAATGAAAGAACAAAGCCTCGTGCATAAAATACTGAGCTAACACTGCCATAACTCTATGAGTGAATTCTCTGGGGAAATTTTTTCCTTCTTGTCTCTCATTTGGTAATAAAATACCATCATTTGTTATACTCTGATCACAGCCTGAAATTGTCCTTTTGACCACTTGGCATAATTTGTAATTTTATAGTTCTATTTAATTATTTGTTTAATGTTTTTCTCCCCTTCTCTACAGGTATCTATATGTATCTAGAACTATGTCTATTTTGTACCACTCTATATTTAGCACCTGTAACAATGACCAGCATTCAATATTTACTTAATGAATAAACAAATGAAAGTGTAACTTTCCTGAACACAGAGAGTAACTATAATACAGGTGCAATTATTCTTCAAGACATAATCTATTTTCTGATAAATAATGATAGGTGCACAGGCCAGTTTCAGAGTCCACTACTATCCAGGTTGGGAGAAAAGCCTGACTCAGACAGCTATGATTTCTACCAGTCCCTAATGTCCAACTCATGTCCAGTACATTCTCTCTTCTACCTAGTAAAGAAGTTCTAGATCTCTTCCTGTCTCAGCTTGAGCTCTCCCTAAACTCTCTTGGCCATACATGGATTGTCCTAGTCCATTTTATGTTGCTATAACAAAATACCACAGGATGGATAATTTATAAACAATAGAAATTTATTTGTCTCACAGTTTTGGAAGGTATGAAGTCAAATATCAAAGTGCCTGAATTTAGTAAGGGTCTTTGGGCTGTACCATCCGGTAAAAGAATGCAAAAATGAGAGAAGAGGAGAGGGCTGAACTCACTTTTATAACAAACCTACTCTTGAGATAACTAACCCATATCAGTTTTAATGACATTAATCTGTTCATAAGGGATAAATCACTTCTTCTTTGGCCTCACCTCCCAACACTATTGCATTGAGATTAAGTCTTCAACATCTGAACTTTGGAGGACACGTTCAAACCATTGCATTGATCAGCCTAATCTGGTCTCCAACCCTAAATGGGGCCCTTGGTCAATTAACATCTTTTTTACCACCTTGTCATTCAGTGGTTGGTCTATGTCACTCTGTCAATCACTACACAGACATTGTCTCATTCCTCCCAGGACACCTGAGAATTGATGATTAGGCTCATTTTTCAAAGGAATCACAAGGCTCTATAGAGGTTAATCTATTTTCCCAATGTCATATAACTACTAAATGGTAGGCCAGTTTTCAAAACTGTGATGGTTAATCTTAATTGTCAACTTGCTTGGACTGAGAAATTCCAAGGAGGTTAGTAAAGCACCCAGAGGGGTATATTTGTGACGGTGTTTCCAGATCATAAAGGCTCTGACCTAATGAATGGATCGATACCTTAATGGATTCACAATATGATGGTATTAAGAAGGGGGGGAGATAGGAAGTTGAGCCTAGTTGGAGGAAGTAAGTCAGTAGGGGGCATGTTCTTGGGAGCAGTTTCTTTCCCTGGTCCTTTCCTTTATTTCCTTTGCTCTGCTTCCTGGTCACCATGATGTGAACTGCTCTGCTCCACCACGTCCTCCCAGCCACGATGGGCTGCACCCTCCAAACTCATTAGCAAAATAAATTTTTCCTCCTTTTAATTTGTTCTCTCATGTATTTTCATCACAGCTACACAAACACAACTAATACATGCTATTTGATGCTAAAGCTTAGGCTCATAACATGATCTATTATTTCGAATATAATGACAAAGGCTGGAAAATATGAGAAAAGATAAGATCTTATACTTGGCCCTGAATTGCAAACAGTACAAACTACTATTAATCTGAATATGTAGCCTGTAATGATAGTTCTGTCAGATTAAGAACAAGGTTTAATCTACTTGAATAGTCACTCAGTGGTAATATTGTTTAGTGTAAAGATCATAGGTGTTGACATCAGAAGACTCTGATTCTAGCCTCAACCCTGCTATCTGTTAATTATGAATCCAGTCTGCCTCTATTTCCTATCTGAAAAAAAGAAAGTATAATCCCTACTTAGCTCACAGGGCTACTAAGAATGTCACAGATTTGAAAATCATAGACTTGAAAACTATCGAAAAGGTTAAAGATAATTGTTAATACCAATCAATTAGAAGCCACATTGTATATTCTCCCACTATAGTTTTCAAATATATCCATAAGTATCTATAATCAGCTTATGAATATTTAAGGAAGTAAGCCACAACTGTGACTCCTGGTGAGGGAGGAATGCTGGAAAGGGGAATGAGCCACAGGGAAATGCTACAGCATTGCTACTTTTCTGGCTCTGAAGCTGATCTGTCAAGGTATCTAATATATTGGTGTGCTTCTTGTATGTCTATAACAAATGTTCTTTTTATAATTAAATATTGAACAAATGTTTGAATTATTTCATAAAGTAAAGCATAACTGGAAAAAATTCTATATAGCAAGAGGTTAAGAAAGAGGTTAGAAATATGTAGAATCTCTTAAGAATTTTTGAGTTTGGGGTTCTTTTATGGAGAGAACATAAGGCCACATAGGTTTTACAGGAACAAAATTAACATCTCTAACCTGATCTCCCATGTGTCTGTCAGTTTGCCGTACTGTAAGGGCTTGCATATTTGCTGTGATGCTGAAAGCTATGCCACCAGTATTACAGGTACAAACAGGGTCACCTATGGGGGATAAGCTTCAGCTCAGTAAAAGACAGACTAGGGAGAAGGACACGGCTAACCCACTCTCAAAACAATTAGCCATTGAAAATCCTGTGAATACCAGAGACACACTATCAGATAAAGTGCCTGAAAATGAGTCCCCCCAGGTAGGAAGGCACACAAAAGACAACTGGGGAAGAGTTGCCTCCTCAAAATAGAGTCAACCTTAATGATAGGAATAGAGTAAAGCCTCAGGGACCTCCATTTGCTGATGGGGCACAACTCAAAATTAGTAGAAACAACTGTAAATATCCATTGATAATTGGAACATGGAATGTACGTAATATGAGTCTAGGAAAATTAGAAATCATCAAAAGGGAAATGTAGTGCATAAATGTTGACATAGTAGACATCAGTGAGCTAAAATGGATTGGCATGGGCCAATTTGAATCAGATAATCATATGATCTACTACGCTAGGAATGAGAGATTAAAGAGAATTGGAGGTGCATGCATCATCAAAAACAGCATCTCAAGATCTCTCCTGAAGTACAATGCTGTCAGTGATAGAATAATATCCATACACCTACAAGGAAGGCCAATTAATATGATTATTATTCAAATTTACTCACCCACCACTAAGTCCATAAATGAAGATAGGGAAAGTTTTTACCAGCTTCTGCAATCTGAAATATATTGAACATGCAATCAGAATGTACTGATAATTACTGGTGACTGAAATGCAAAAGTTGGAAACAAAGAAGGCTCAGCAGTTACAAAATATGCCCTTGGTGACAGAAACAATACTGGAGATCACATGATAGAATTTTGTCAAACTAATCCTCTTTCATTACAAATACATTTTTTTCACCAACATAAATGGTGACTAAACACATGGAATTCACCAGATAGAACATATAGAAACAAAATTCACTACATTTGTGGAAAAAGATGATGGAAAACTCAATATCAAAAGTCAAAACAAGACCATGTGCTCATTGTGGATCAGACCATCAACTGCTCACATGCAGTTTCAAACTGAAACTGAACAAAATCAGAGCAAAATTAGACCTTGAGTATATCCCACCTGGGTTCAGAAACCACTTCAAGAACAGGCACTAATGATGGAAGACCAGACAAGTTGTGGCATGGCATTAAAGGCATTATTCATGAAGAAAGCAAAACATTATTTTTAAAATAGGGGGAAAAAAAGAAAAGACCAAATTACATGTCATAAGAGACCCTGAAACTTGCCCTAGAGTGACTGAGCAGCTAAAGTAAAAGGAAGACATGGCAAAGTTCAAGAACTAAACAGAAGATTTCAAAGAGTAGCTGGAGAAGACAAAATCAAATATTATAATGACATGTGCAAAGAGCTGGAGATAGAAAACCAAAAGGAAAGAACACACTCTGTTTTTCTCAAGCTTAAGGGATTGAAGAAAAAGTTCAAGCCTTGAGTGGCAATAGTGAAGGATTCTACAGGGAAAACATTAAACAACTCAAGAAACATTAAAAAAAAAGATGGAAAAAAATACACTGAATAGTTATACAAAAAAGAACTGGTGGATAACCAACAATTTCAAGAATCTGCATATGATCAGGAACCAATTGTACTAAAGGACAAAATGGAAGCTGCCTTGAAAATTGTCAAAACACAAGCCTCCAGGAATTGATGGGATACCAATTGAGCTGTTTCAACAAACAGATGCAGCACTGGAGGTGCTAATTTGTTTATGCCAAGAGATTTGGGAAACAGCTCCATGGCCTGACTAGAACAGATCCATATTTGTGCCTATTCTCAAGGAAGGGGATCCAACCAAATAAGGAAATTATCAAATGATACCATCCACATCACACACAAGAAAACTTTTGCTGAAGATCATTCAAAAGTGACTGTAGTAGTATTTAGACAAGGAACTGCCAGAAAATCAAGCTGGATTCAGAAGGGGGCATGGAACCAGGGACATCATTGCTGATGTCATATGGCAATTAGCAGAAAGCAAAGAATACCAAAAAGATGTCTGTCTATGTTTTATTGACCATGCAAAGGCATTTGACTATGTGGATCAGAACAAACTATGGATAATATTGTGAAGAATTGGACTACCAGACCATTTAATTGTACTCATGAGGAATCTGTACATGGACCAGGAAGCAGTTGTTCAAATAGAAGAAGGAAATACTGCCTGGTTTAAAGTCAAGAAAGATGTGCATCAAGGTATCCTTTCACCATACTTCTTAAATCTTTATGTTGAGCAAATAATCCAAGAAGCAGGACTTTATGAAGAAGAACATGGCATCATGATTGGTAATTAACAACCTATGTTATAAAGATGACTCAACTGTGCTTGCTGAAGTGAAGATTTTAAACATTTACTGATGAATATCAAGAACACAGCCTTTGGTACAGATTGCATTTCAATTTCAACAAAACAAAAATCCTTATAACTGGGTCAGTATGTAACTTCATGATAAATGGAGAAAAGATTGAGGTTGTCCAAGATTTTGCTTTACTTGGTTCTACAATCAACACCCATGGAAGCAACAGTCAAGAAATCAAAAGATGTATTGCATTGGGAAAAGCTGTTGCAAAAGACCTCTTTAAAGTGCTTAAAAATAAAGATGTTACATTGAAGACAAAGGTGCGCCTGACTCACATCATGGTATTTTCATACAGTTGTGAAAGCTGGACATTGAATAAGGGAGACAGGAGAAGAATTAATGCCTTTGAATTATGGTTCTGAAGATGAATATTGAATATACCATGAACTGAAGAAAGAACCAACAGATCTATCATAGACAGAGTGCAACCAGAGTGCTCCTTGGAAGCAAGGACAGCTAGACTGCATCTTACATATTTTGGACATGTTGTCAGGAGGCACCAGTCCCTGGAGAAGGACATCATGTTCAGGAAAGTGCCAGGTCAACAAAAATAAAAGGAAGACCCTCAACTAGATGGATTGATACAGTGACTACAACAATGTTGTTGTTGTTGTTAGGTGCCGTCGAGTCGGTATCCGACTCATAGCGACCCTCTGTACAACAGGCGAAACACTATTGTCAGTGCTTCTCTGCTGTTCATAGGGTTTTCAATGGCAGATTGATTTTTGGGAGGGGGTTGCCAGGTCCTTCTCCCAAGCCTACAGCTTCCAGTGTTCCCAGGTCCCTGGTTAGTTCCAAGTACTAACCAGGCCCGACCCTGCTTAGCTTCCAAGATCTGATGGGATCGGATGCCACAGGGCTGACTTATACTAGACGACTACAAAAATAGGCTTAAACATTAAAAAAAAAAAAAAGATCAAGTACCTGGCACAGAATAGGGGAATGTTTCATTCTATTCTATATAGAATTGCTGTGAGTCAGACCTTAGCAACAAATCTAAACTGATAATTTCTTTAAATTCAGATCCCACCAAAATTCAGCCTTAAAACAGTTTATTGATTTGGGTTTTGTTGTTTTCTTTGTTTTTGTTTTTGTTTTGTCTGGGACTTAGCTGGTTTATTTGTATTTTTGAGATAGGGCCTTGCCATGTAGCCCAGGCTGGCCTCAAACCCAAGATCCTCTTGCCTCAACCTCCTCAGTGCTAGAATTACAGGCATGTACCACTACACCCAGTCAAAACACAGTTTACTGCTCACTTTGCATTTAAAAAACTTATCCTCTTTGGAATAGTGGGAGGCCGTTTCTTTTTCCAAGAAAGAACTCTCACCTAGAGAGATAGCACATTTGTCATAACTATAAATTTATTTGGAAGAACAACTGGGCTTTATGCAGGCCATCTGGAGAAGACAAATGTTTCATGGAAGCATGTGGGAAATTTCACTGACAACATATGTAGCTAAATGAACTGTCTTTGGCATTGCCCAAAGTAAAAAATTCCATTACACATGAGAAAGATATTTCAATAATCACCTCAAAATAAACACACATAAATCTTTTAATTTAACTAAAACATATGTAAGGTGTAGCTACGTTTCTTTTCCATGCACTGACAGCTAAATATACAGCCTCTGCAGAGAGGCATTTGGTTCAACCCCATAGGGACATCCTTGAAATCACTGCATTCATCTGCTCGTGTTTAAAGAAATATATCTTCCAGCAACATTCCCTGTGTTTGCTCAGCTCCCACTCCTGAAGTCTTGGCACACTGTTTTCGAAGAGAATTAGGCAGGATGTGGAAAGTTCTAGGCCTAACCCTGTCACTAATTCAGAGTGACTTCAAGTCATATATCCATTCTGTTTAATTTTACTACATATAAAATGAAGAAATAATTCCTTCCCTACTTCCATTACATTGTTATACTAGGATAGTAGTTTACAATTTGATAAATTTTTCAAGAAGATTGCTTCATTCAGTCACAACAAATGTATCCTCATTTTATAAATCAGAAAATTGATAAAATACTAAGGCAACAGTAGCTACTATCATAAACAAACACCAAAAAGTCAGTGGCTTCACACAATAAGGTTTAGTTCTCACGCCCACACAGGTGACTCAGGTATTCCTGGTCAGGGAGTAGCTTTCCTTCGCAAGGTGACGGAGGTGCTCCTCTGTCTCACTGCTCCACTAGGCCCTTGGATCTTGGTGCCTTCTGCCTGCAGCTGACAGATGAGCAGAGAGGATATAGAAAACACATCCATATCTTCGCCATCTCATGCTGGAGGTGACCCACATGACTTCCATTCACGTCTCAGGGGGAAACCAGATCCAAAGTGGCATTGGGAACTAAGGCCCCTGGCTGGGCGGCGGCTTCCCAGGGACATTGCAACTCCATGGGAAGGGAAGTAAAATTTTATGGTGGGCAGTTCATCAGCTCTGCCACAATAGAGTGCTCACATCTTTACCTCAATACTACACTACTAGTAGAAGAGGGTATTAACCACCCACGTCTGCATAGCAAATTACCACACATTTGGTGTCTTCAAACACATACATTTGTTTTCTCATGATTACCCTCGGTCAGATGTCCGGATATGTTCTAGCAGAGTTCTCTGCTTCAAAGTCTCACAAAGCTGCAATCAAGGTGTTAGCTTGGGCTGAGGTCTCATCTGGAAGCTCAATTTGGGAAGAATTCACTTTCTCACACAGTTCTAAGCAGCACTCAGTACCTTGCAGCTGTAGCATTCATGACAGCTTTCTTCTTCAAAGCCAGCAAAAGAGCACAAGGGGTAGTGGAGAGAGACTCTAGAGGGAGTCAACTAGCAAGACAGAGTGGATTATAATGTAATGAAATCATGGGAGTAATATCCCATCACTTTTGCTGTATTCTGTTGGCTCGAAAGAAGTCATGGGCTCAGGGAAAGAAGATTACATAAAAACATGAATGCAAGAGGAGCACCTGGCATATGCCACCTGCTTCCATGGGATATTTGTCTTCTCCATATGCACATGCCTGTAATCCCAGCAACTCAAGAGGCTGAGACAGGAGGATTCCAAGTTCAAGGCCAGAAGCAATCTGTGCAATTTAGCGAGACTCTGTCTCAAAATAAAAATTAACAAAGAGGCTGGGGGTGCAAAAGTGAGAAAGGGGTTATGGGAATCACCTTAAAGCATGTCCACCACAAAAGAAAAAAGAAAAGTCACTCCATCCGAGATTTTCTGACTACAGATCCAGCATTCCTTCCATTTAATCATCTGTCTATATTTGGACCCCAACAGATTTTATCTGTAAGGAGAGGGTAATATTTGCATATAAATATCCAGTTGTTATGAGGAACAAATAAGTAGTGAATGTGAATGCTCTTTACAATATGTAAAGTACTCCTTAACATAATGGGCATTTGTTATTTTATCCCCTTGCCTGTGATATTCACTCCTCTGCCTGCTTGTCTGAATCCTAATCTCCCCTCAATGACTAATTCCTCAATGAAACACATATGTCCCTTGGGATTAGGTTCAGCTTCATACAACAATAAAACAAAATGATGACTCAACATTGAGGCCAGAGCTGACAGGGTGGACGCACAAAGTCACTGAGGATCCAGATTCCTTCCAGAACTCTGGTCTGCTTTACCCATACTGTGTCCTTTGTCTGCAAAGCTCAAGAAGGCTACTAGACTTCCAGCCATCACATCCCTAAACCAAACCACTAGAATGAAAAGATATTTTTATATGTACTTCCCAGAAGTCCCATACAAGATTTGGATTTGTGTCTTTTTGATAATTTAGTCTATAGCTATGCTTGAATGTAACAGAGTCTAAGAAATTTAGTTTCCAGTTGAGTATACTGGTATCTTGAATAAAAGTGGAATTTTGTTATCAAGAATAAGAAAGAGAGTGAATCTGAGACAATAAATAAGCTCTGCCAGGTTGTTAGGTGCTGTCAAGTTGGGTCCAACTCATAGCAACCCTCTGTACAAGAGTATGAAACACTCCCCCAACACTGTGCCATGCTCGACATTGTGTCAGTATTTCTCTGCTATTCATAGGGTTTTTGATGGCTGATTGTTTGGGATTGTTTCAGGAATGGGCAGCCAGGTCCTTCTTCCATTTTTGTGGTGCTGGGGATTGAATCCAGGGCCTCAGAGTGCTCAGAGCAGCACTCTACCAACTGAGCTGCACCCAAGTCCACCCAGTCTCTGCCATAAGATGTCTTTAAAACATCAAGTATGAGCCTGGCATGGTAGCAAACACCTATAATCTGAGTGACTCAGGAGGTGGAAACAGAAGGATGGCAAATTTGAGGCCAGAGGCAGCCTGTGTAACTTACCAAAACCCTGTCTCAAAATAAAAAGTAGAAAAGGGGCTGGGGTGAAGCTCAGTAGTAGAGCACTTGCCTAGCTTGTGTAAAGCCCTGGGTTCTACCCCCCAGTGCTGAAAAATAAAAAAAGAGAAAGAAAAAGAAAAGGAAACATCAAGCGTACCCATCTATGTAAAGGAAAGGGGATAGGGAGGGGTTTCAGTGGTTTGGATCCAGATCTAAAATCCCAGGCAAAGAAGTTGAACTTCCTTTGGTCTCTAACAAGGAACAGCGATATTGAAAGGTGGGTTTTAGGAAGCTGAACCCAACAGCAGGTTCACACTTAAAGAACAGCAGTTCTATGACTGTTGTAATTGATCCAGGAGTGGAGAGGTCTGAATGCTACCTGATTGAGGAGGAGGAAGAAGACTAAACCAGGAGAGAGATCTTAACGGAAGTATCCAACCATACATAGAGGACAGGAGAGAGGACAAAGAACACTCAGATGTTACCAAACAAGTTGACAGAAGATGAGGTGGAGGACTAAGGAGACAGAGTATCAACAAAGTAGGAGGAACTGCACAGACCACCCGTATTAAAGGACTGCTGCGGTACCAGTGTGGCATTGGGTCCCATCAGATCTCGGAAGCTAAGCAGAGTCAGGCCTGGTTAGTATTTGGATGGGAGACCACCTGGCAACACCAAGTGCTGTAGGCTTGGGAAAAGGACCCAGCAACCCACTCCCAAAAATCAATCAGCCATTGAAAACCCTGTGAAGAACAGAGAAGCACTGACAATAGTGTTTCTCCTGCTGTAGGTAGGGTCGCTATGAGTCAGATATGGACTCAAAGTGCCTAACAAACAACAGCAACAATAGACGAAGAATGGTAGCAAATTGAAAACTACAGTAGTGAAACATAAGAGACAGGAAATGTATATCACTTGTGGCTCCATCTCATGTCTTGGCTCTGGAGACTTCATTTTCTTCACTTGAAAATGTGGATAATGATTTTTATCTTGCACAATTGAAGTTCCTGGTATGCAGAATAAAAAGTAGCAATTACACTGAATTTTGCACTTCAGAAGGAGAAGAGAGGCAACCACCTGTGCCACTTACCAGATTCTCCAGTTAAAACAGAGCAGGTGATGCTCCTTCCTCTTCTAGGAAATTACACGAATCTGTCTGCTTTAGTAGACAGCCCCAATATAGGAGGGTAAGCAAGGAGAACCAGTCTCTCTTATTTGAACCCAGAATTCTTGAAACCCCCTTTCCTGACCATCTACCATCTGCCCCAACACACACACTCAAGGGAAGCAACACAAGGCAGCCACAAGACCGAGGACTCAAAAGCTGCACTCTCTAGTTATAGCCCTGTCCTGACCCCTACCTTAGGAGTTGGAGACATCTAGCCCAGGACTACTGGAAGGGCTGCAGGCAACTGTAGATCCTGCCTAAGGCCACACCAGCAGGTTACCTGAGGTTGCCCATGGTGGGCAGTCAGACAGACAGGTAAAGCATTCATTTAAGTCCTGCCCAGAGAGGTGTCAGAAAAGGTTCCTCTTCACTGGCCACTGAGTGAATGAATGAATATGCCCAAAGCTTTTGTCCAGAAAGATGGGCTACAGAACAAGCCATTAATCAAAATAATATTTTGATCTGTTGCCAGAAGATTCACTCTCTTAACTTCATCCATAATTATCACATGAAACTTGTTGTTGTTGTTGTTGTTGGGTGCGTCAAGTCAGTATCCGACTCTTACCAACCCTCATAGGGTTTTCAATGGCTGACTGTATAGGGATTGCCTTGGGAGCGGATTGCCAGGCCCTTCTCCCACTTTTGCGGTGCTGGGAATCGAACTCAGGACCTCAGAGACTGCAGCACAGTGCTCTACCAACTGAGAAACTAGTAGAACAAAATTCCTGCATTGGAATTCATTAGAAAGTGAAGAGAGGAGAAAGAAATTTAAAAGTGTGAGCATGTAAGAGTATTTTGCAATTTCTCGCTATTAAAGCAAAACTACTAATATGACGTGATTTACTCTCTTAGTGGAAGTTGAACTTTCAGCCTAAGACTTTAGCTTATGTCTATGAAACTGAATTTTCTTCTAATGATGTCTCCAACTATTTAGGAGGAAGTGAGATCAATACTAGGAAATAAATGTTTCTTGCTCCAGAGCAAATCTGACAAAAATTCACAGATCTACTTGGAAAATCTCCATCTTTAAAAAAAAAAAAAATCTAATTTGGACACCACTTCAGTGATCACTATGCCTTTGTTAGCTGAGTGACTTGGGCTGCCAAGACACATGACTTTAATCCAAATCTACCTCCATGCAGTGTTTAAAATAGCAAACCACAGTGAAAGGAACACAGGCAACCTGAGCCAGACATGTGCTGAAAGAGTCACATGCTATAAATAGAAGAAAAAAGAAGATGGAGAGAAATAAAGGTCAGAGAAAAAAACCAAAAGCATCTTTAATGCAGACCAAGATTCTCTTTCCCAGGGTACAATGAGAAAATGGATTACTTCTTACGTCATTGTATTGAAGGCTGCCATGTTTTTGTTATTTTCGGTACTTGGGAGTTGATCTTTTTTTTTTTAATTGGAAATTTTTAATGTACAACTCAATGTGTTTCATTCTGACATGCATTTCATTGTGACATTTTCATATATGCATTTTGTTGTACATTGCACAGATAAGTTCCACCTTACCCTCTTGTGCACTTCCTCCCTCCATCCCACCCCCCCCCACCAAAGATCTCTCTTCCGTTTGCATGTCTTTTTGTGGTAATATTTTTCTATATATCCTTGGATCCCAATTATGTTTAAGATCGAAACTTTTTCTGTAGTGAACTATCTTTTTACATTGTCAGTACTATTACTTGGATTTTCTAGCCCATCAGTATTATTACCATTCTTTGGTATTATTGGTGTTATTATAATTATTTCCAGAACTATTAAAGTTGGGTTGTTCACCCTGAGATCACCCCCTCCCCCGTTCCCCACTCCTCCTTGTTCCTCCTCTCCCCCGTCTCCTCTCCCAGGATTTCCTCCTTTTGCTAGATCCCTCCCTCCTTCTTTTGCTCCCCCAAACTGTCCCTTCTCCGATAAGTCAACTTTAGCTTTTTATTATGTTCTGACCTCCACATAGGATATTTTCCTTCTTTTAATTTTTGATTCAGCTCCCACATGAGAGAGAACATATGGTATTTCTCTTTTGGGGCTTTGTTCATTCACTTAAAATAATTTTCTCCAATTCCATCCATTTTGCTGCAAATGGCATTATTTCTTTTTTCTTCTTTTTTTTTTTTTGAGTGCTGAGTAGTATTCCATTGTGTGTATGTACCATAGTTTTTTTTATCCATCCTTCTGTTGATGGGCACTTTGGTTGATTCCATATCCTTGCTATTGTGAAAAGTGCTGCATTGAACATGGTGATGCAGGTGTCTCTGTGGTATGATGACATATCTCCTTGGGAGTTGATCTTAAGGCTTCACACATACTTTGAGTGCTTTACCACTGGGCCACACCCCCAGCCCATGTCTTATTTTTTATCTTGAGATGGGGTCTTATTAAATTATACAAGCTCCCTCTGGCCTCAAACTCACCATCTTCCAGGCTTTGCCTCCTCAGTTGCTAAGATTACAAGCATGTGCCGATGCGCTTGGCCTATACCTCCTGAATTCTGAGTAGTTTTTCTGTAAAACCGAATTGCTGCTGCTCCTCGTCCCCCAACAACAGGGGTACATCCACAGAAGCAATGCACCGCTAGAGTTTTTGCCTTCTCACCCTCTCCAAAAGTGGGACAACCACATTGTGGAACCTCCAGTTCCCAGTGCTAATAAATCACGGTGAGTGTCTGTTAGTTATTCCTTTTAGATTCAGTTGTAAAAGTGGTGAGTTCTATGCAAGTGATCACTCTGCACCATTAGACAAATTTAGAAGGCTAGTGTTGAATATGGAGTTTATCCTCAGAATTCAAAGGGTTGAGGTGGCTATAGATTAGCAGTGAGAGATTCAGGGCCTCAAAGGTCTATTTTTCTCTATCCTATTTTATAAAGGGAGGGGGAGACTCCTGGAAAGTCTTCTTCCAGTCCCTATGAGTTTCCAGCAACTCTACCTACCTGTCTGCCCCTGTGCTACCCAGATAGTGTGTTCTGTACAGCGGCTGAAGAATCATGCACCACTGCAGCCTCCATTATTGGAGATGATATACACACTGGCTTCTCTGCACCTGGTAGGACATTTCCAGAAACCCCTGGGCACAATTCCCCACCTCAGCTAGACCTTGGTTTAATTAATATTCAATTTGGCTTAATAGTTGATATTCTCCAAAAAATTACCCAGAGGGAGACATTTAGATTCTACATTCAACAAAATCTATTGTGAGTATTTTGTATTTAAACCACTAAAATTAGGTCTCACAATGGAGGAGAAAATTCCTTAAATTACATATTTATTGCTCTAAGGCTGCGCTTTCATTTCTGTCATGCAGAGCACTAGGGCTTCCCAGGGTGGACAAGAGTCTCAGGAGACACCAAGTGAATGGGCACTGGGCTTTTGGCACCCCATCCATAATCCAGTCAAAGTGCCATATTTTGTAGTTCTATGGAGAATTTTATTTTGTTAGAAAAAAAACTCTAAGGCTAAAAGAAAAGTGTGAGGAGCACTCATGTGCATACCTACACATATGTACAAACACATGTTTATACACTACATATGCATAGGTACAAAACCGTTTGTTTTAGGATTATTTCATTTGCAACTCGGTTCACTCTACTTGCAACCCCAGTTTACTCTAGCTTAAAAGTGGGGAGGTGGGGCACTGACTATTACACCTGGGCAGTCTGATGGTTTTCTGGCTTCAGGCACTGGTGAAGATAAGGTATTAGGCACATCATCACGAGGAGGTTTTTCTTTCTTCCCTTTCCTCCATGTTGCCTTCATTCTCAGAAGGTCCTTTCCTGAGGCAGCAAAATGACCCTCAGATCTCTGGATGTGCATGGTTCTTATCTCCTGCGATCTCAGTAGAAATTAACAACCTATCTCTCTGTGTCCCCAGGGCTCGCTCAGAAAGAACTCTGCTTGAGGATCTTACGCCATGTGCCCGAATTCAGGCCAGAAGTCCCCTAGCCAGCCTGCAGGACCCATGTGCCAACTCTGAAGAAGAGGAAGATGCTGGCTCAGTAGTATCACATGGCAACAAAAGGAAAGAATATGTGGAAGAGAACCCACTGTTACCCACTGTTATCACTGAAACAACAGAGGATAACTTTTGTTTCATGGTAGTATCAGACCTCAATTTTGACACCTGAAAGCATAGGCCCAAAACTTCTTAATATTCTTGATGTATTAAAGCCAAATTAAAATTCATCCAGGAAAATGACCTGGTCATTAAAAGAGGCTATGTGTTTGGTTCCGGGGACATAGCTCAGTGGTAGAGTGCTAGCCCAACATGCATAAGACATGATTATGGAAAGGCATTCATGGAAGAGAGTGGCCCAACATGAACAGACAGTGACTGAGCAGGGTGAGAAAGCAATCTATGTGAGGGAGGATGGCAAGGGCAATAGAACTGGTTACAAATAAGTAAACTTATTAAAGATAGAGAACCAAATTCCTCACTGTCTGAGAAAAGACTTAAAAACATAGGAAGGTAAAAAAATTAAGATGCACTCTGCAGTGTAGGATTGGAAATAGAGGTGCAGGAGAGAACTTGCAGTTTTAAAGACAGATAGATGGATAGATAGATAAGAGATGGAATGGAAACAGAAAGAGGGGGAAGAAGGGAAAATGAAAAAGTGTAGATAAGCTAGAAATGAAGAAGAATGATATAGAGAGACAAATGACAGCAAGGAGATAGAGATGAGAGAGACAGACATAGATAACAGATAGAAGAAATGACAGAAAGACAGATAATAGACAGACATAGGTGACAGATGGAGACAGATAACATAGAGAGATGATGCTGATGATAGATATAGATCCAGAGGACAGAAAAGTAGGTTAAATAGTGATAGTGATGATAGATAGATAGATATAGATGACTGATAGATAAGATAGATGATGATAGGTATAGATAATATAGATGATAGATATACATAGGTGATATAGGTAGATGAACCAGAGATCAGTGATAGTTAAGTAGAGAAAAAAGTATAGATGTAAGGGATATGTGTGTGTGTGTGTGTGTGTGTGTGTGTGTGTATATATATATATATACAGAGCTAGG
>VMDO01012714.1:0-61064 GCA_007922755.1 Pedetes capensis | reverse complement strand
AAGAAGAGGAGGAGGAGGAGGAGGAGGAGGAGGGGAGGAGGAGGAGGAGGGGAGGAGGAAGAGAAGGAGGGAAGGGGAAAAGGAAGAAGACAAAGGCAACTTGAACCCCCAAACCACTACCAATTTCACTGTGTTATAAATTGCAAGCATTTCTAGGCAGCTGAGCACAAAAGTGGACTCTGAAAGGTTGCAATTACCAAGGAAGAAATATGAGCGGGCCAATGTGTATTAACCAGAAGATCCCAAGTAACCAGAGCATCCCATTCCCTAGCCTTCTTCTGGCCTTGATTTCATTTCACACATGTTCGATGGGGTAAGTGAGTGAGCTGGGCAGCCTGGGAACCTTCCTGTGCTGGGATTTTTGAGCACTGGCAGGAAGAGGTCCCTGTCCCGTCCTCAGGACAAATGCTAGGGAGATGCACAGCAAAAGTTTCCACCTGCAAAATTACTTAGTGCATGTCTATCTGATGGCATACAAGGCATTGGACAAAAACAATGACATAGACTTACAATGAGAGATGTCAACCAAGAAGTACACTGATAATCACGAGCAATGTAAATAAGAGCACAGTATAGATGATGGGGAGATGCACACTGTGCGCTTTGTCGGCATTCATGGACTATTTACCAAATGGTTAACTTTGCTGCGTTTGCATTATGCCTTGGGAAGAGCAGATTTTAAGATGACATTCACAGAGATATCCGCTTTGTACGTGTGTGCATGTGTGTGCTTGTATATCAGATCAGAAAGACTCTACGTCCAATGTTAGAGTAGGCAGCCTCTTACAGATAACTTTTATTTCTCTTTTTGCTTAATTTTCTTCTTCAATTTTCTTAGAAGAGTTGGTACTGATTTATCTTTTTTTTTTTTTTTTTTGCGGTACTGGCAGTTGAACCCAGGGCCTTGCACTTGCCTGCTTTGCAAGTGCTGGACCACTGAGCTGCACCCCCAGCTCATTTTTTTACATTTTGAGGCAAGGTCTTGCTAAGTTACACAGACTGTCTCTGGTTTCAAACTTGTGATCTTCCTGCCTCTGCCTCCCGAGCGGCTGGGATGTGTGTGTGCCACCGTGCCCGGCTGCTGATTTAACATTTTAAACTATGAGTAGAGAAGCACAGAAGAATTCTGTGGTCAAGAAACAGCTGGTTGGGAATAAAGGAAGTAAAAGCCAGCTGTGCCTCACCCTGGTGCAGCATGGAGAGGGCACAGGAGATGGATCGTACAAGAAGCCCACCGTAGGTGCTCAGAAATATGAGTCAAATGAATGAGTGAATGACTGATCACAGAGGATCACTGTATCCCAAGTCACTGGTGTAGTAATAACATGCCACTCTTATTTTAGACCCAATATTTTAGCAGTGCATACTCATGAATATTTTAACCTGTTAGACTGACAGCCAACTAATTGCTTATGAACCAAACTATTACCACATGCTCAAGTCTGAGCTCTTTCGTTGTCATTTTCCTTTTCTTACCCTCTCCCCTATCTCCTCCCTTATTAACATAGATAGGGAAATTAATATCCCCAATGACATGGTACCACATAATTGTTAGAAGGACAGCTTAGGTGTATCAATTTGAATGGCAAAAGAAGAAGAAGAAGAAGAAGGAGGAGGAAGAGGAGGAGGAGGAGGAGAGAAGGAAGAACTAATTTTCCATAGCCTGGCAGCAGCCTCATTTGTTGAGAAATGGCAGGAAAAACAGCCACAAGAGCAGGCTTGTGTATTCAAAGACACTAATTCCTTGGTGTGAGAGATGGTCCAACCCCTCCTGGAAAAATGGCTCACTGCATGGCCAGCCTTGGGCTTGCTCCTGTTTTTAAGTACAAAGGTGTGTGTGTGTGTGTGTGTGTGTGTGTGTGTGTGTGTGTGTGAGAGAGAGAGAGAGAGAGAGAGAGAGAGAGAGAAGCATGTGGCAAAGGTAGGGGGCATAAGACACTGCATTGCTATGCTCAAGATGATATATTTAATTGGATGGAATTTTGTAACCACCTCAGAAGGCTCTGAAACACCTCAAAATTTGAGGGATATTTAAAGAAGTGACTCCATCAATCCTAGTTTTTCCTAACAACTACTAAAATGTTACATAAAATTTTGACCCAGAAAGGACTTTAGATCATTGACTCAAGCCCACTTATCTGGCAAATACAAGAGCTGAAGCCCAGAGAGTGCAAAGGGCTGCCCAATGTCACACAGCGCAGATGACTAGAATTGTGAACTGAGCCATCAGAGAAATGCAAACCACTGTTACATTGAGATACATCTCACTCCAGTCATAGTGGCTGCCATCAACAAGACAACAATGAATGCCAGTGAGGATGTGGGAGGAGGAGACACAATTATCATCCACTGGTGGGGATGAAGGTTAGTGCAGTCGCTATGGGAATCAGTATGGAGGTTCCCAAAAACTAACAACAGGACTACCATATGAGCCAGCTATCCCACTCCTGGGTACATACCCAAGGGAATATATGTCATCCATGTTTGTTGCGCCCCTACTCACAGTAGCCAAGATACTGCATCAACCTAGGTGTCTGTCATCAGATAAGTAGATAAGGAAAATGGGGTATATACACACCATGGAATCTTACTCAGCCCTAAAGAAGGGTGAAATTTGTCATTAGCAGGAAAATAGATGGAATTAGACCATCATTTTAAGTGAAATAAGCCAGACCCAGAAAGACAAACATTACATATTTTCTTTCATATGTGGATACTAGATTTTAATATATATTCAATTGTCATGAATGTAAAAGGAGGACTATATAGGGCGAGAAAGCAGGAAGGGAAAGGCAATAAGAAAGGGTCATGGGAGAAAGGAAGAGAAGTATCACAGTTTTGCTCTCAAAGGCAAAATCTGGATACAGATATAGATAGATAGATAGATAGATAGATAGATAGATAGATAGATAGATAGATAGATATGGTTATATATATGCTGATATATACACATGAACAAGACATGCAAGC
This sequence comes from Pedetes capensis, assembly GCA_007922755.1. Classification (NCBI taxonomy): domain Eukaryota; kingdom Metazoa; phylum Chordata; class Mammalia; order Rodentia; family Pedetidae; genus Pedetes; species Pedetes capensis. Next base: position 58,094 of record VMDO01012714.1, on the reverse strand, counting down.
AGAAGGCAACTGTTGGTGGGGAATAAGGGGATCAGCGGGGGGAGGGGGTCATGAAAGGGTAATGCAGGAGGTGAACATGAGCCTTGTACAATGATATGTGGGTATGGAAATGTCATAATGAAACTCATTAAGTTGCATACTGAAAAAATTACAGAAAGAAAAGAAAGAAGAAAAGAAAGAAAGAAAGAAAAAGAAAGAAAGAAAAGAAAGAAAGAAAGAAAGAAAGAAAAGAAGGGAGGGCAGGGAAGGGAAGGAAAGGAGGAAGGAAGGAAAGAAGAAATGAAGGAAGGAAGGAAGGAAAGAAGGAAGGAAGGGAGGAAGGGAGGGAGGGAAGGAAGGATTGTGACCTGTGAGTTGCCCTTTCAAGACATGTCCCTCTGCTTTTGAATAAAGCCAGGGACATCCCCTTCCCTCTTCTGAGGCATACAGCTATCACATTTCTCTTATTGTTCAGCATTAAAAACCACTGTTGAGATGTAGCTATCTGGGGCACAAAGGCCTGACCCGCTGCATTCGCTAATCAAGGGCCTTATCTGCAGAGAAAGCGCCCCCTCCTGGCAGGCATGCTAATAACAAGCAGAGAACCAGACAGCCAAGTCTGGATCCTGCCTGCACTGTGGATGAGGGGCCACCTGGTATGGGACAATGGGACCAGAGAGTGGGCCTTCAGCTAGGAGAGCCAGAGCCCAGCCTGCTGGGCCTTAAGCAGGAGGTCCTCACTCTGGCACTCAAGCCCCCAATTGTGCACACACGGCCTCCTGCCGGATCCCCGCCCCCCGCAGATGACCTGTCCAGCCTGATCGTCCAGGCCCCTGTAGCTCACCAACCCCACCATTCTCCTGCCAAGCCCTCACTGCCTCTGCACACACTGTGTTCTCTGCCCTGTGACAGCCTCCCACATGAGCATCTGGGGACATCCTCCCTGAAAGTTCAGCTCAGCTACCGCCTTCTTCCCAGAGGTCCTGCCCTTTCCCCCCTGACAGAGTCAGCACCTCTTCCCCTTCAGTCCTCTCATCACAGCCTTCCCTACAGGACTGAGGGGTCATTTTGCATATCTAGCTCCCTCACTGGGCAAGGAATTCCTCAAAGGAAAATTTTATTATATTCATCACCCACGCCCAAGCCTTAGGCCAGCAGAAGTGTTAGCTCTGCAGAAAGAAAGGCATACATGGATTTCTGAGAAAGTGTGCTTGTTATATAATACCTGTAACAAACTACTACAAATACAGCAACTTAAAATGATGCACATTTACTATTTGGCAGTTTCTATGGGTCATAGATGGGAGAAGGACCCAGCAACCAACTCCCAAGAAACAATTAGCCACTGAAAACCCTATGAATAGCTGAGAAACACTGACAATACTGTTTCACCTGTTGTACGTGGGGTCGCTATGAGTCAGAAACTGACTAGGGCACCCAACAACAACAACGAACATTGGGTCATAGCTTACTTGGATCTCCCCTTAGGATATCACAAAACTAAAGTCAAGGAGTGTTATCCAGGCCACGTTCTCATCCAGAGACTCCACCGGGGAAGGCTTGTGTTCAAACTTATTTGAATGGTTGAAAGATTGATTTCCTTGAAGCTATAGGACTGAGGACCCAGGTTCTTGCTGGACATCAGCTGGAGGTCACCTTAGCTCATTGACATATGTGATTCCTAACATGGCTCCTGACTTCATCAGCCCCACAAAGAAAGCATCCAGGGCACTTCTGCTGGCCAGAACAAGTCCTAGATAATAAACAGAGTCATTAAAGTGAGACCTGTTCACTACTGCCATATTCAATTGGTTAAGAAAAAGTGACAGGCCCTACCTACATCGAAGGAGGAGGACAATGCAAAGACATGAAGATAGGAATCACAGGGGCCATCCTGGAGTCTGCCCACCACAGAAAGAATGTAGTGGATCTCTCCAGGCAGTTCTTTACCTTCTATCCTTTCCCTTCTCACCTTCCTTTGGGTTCGCTGTTGCAGGTGGCTTCATTGCTGTTGGCAGATCGTTTCTGGAAGAAGGTGCAGCTTCTCTGGCCCGAGGTCCTAGGAAAGGAGAATCCGTTCAACCCTCAGATTGAACACGTGTTTGGAGATCAAGGTGGGCATTGAGTGTCTCCAGAACACTGCCCCCTAGGGAGCACAGGGAGGCAGAAATATGATACACTCGTCCACCAGCCAGACACAGGGACTGCTCCGTCACAGGCCCAAAGGATCCGCTTTAGCAGACTCTTTGCAGAAATGCTTTCCTGTCAGTTAACAATGTACCTGAATGACAGTGTGACACTGTGTGCTTCTGGGATCAGTTCTTCTCTACCTACCCCTGAAATAACCTTTCATAAAGTGCTTTGGGCATCTGCGCCCCTCAGGAGTTAATTGGGCTTCTAAAAGTGCATAAGCTATCTAGCGAGGCTCAACCATGTACGCAGTGTCTTGGTGTGCCAGGGACTGACCCTCTCCCTATTGGTTATTTAAAGATGGCCCATCAAGCCAAGGCTCCTCCAAGGAAGGCAACTGGCCAGCTGCCGAGGACTCCCACAAGCAGGGACAATCCAGGCTTCATGTGCCTTCCTTAAAAACAGAACCTTGCTGCATTTAGTGGTGCACACATGTAATCCCAGCACTTAGGAGGCTGAGACAGGAAGACCTTAAATTCCAGGCCAGCCTGGCTGCATAGAGAGACCCTGTCTCAAACAAAAACAACCAACCAACAAAAAACCCAAAAGCATAATACAAAATTAGGGACAACCTTCAATGCTTATGTAGAAGGAGAAAAGAAATCACAATTCACAAACTTAAAAGTCGACAAGTACCAGAAGCCCCACAAAGTCCATAAAAATGTCAATTTTTCTCCTTAAAGCTTTTGTTATATTCTTTAACTGCATAATCTGATTGCTTCTTCCTTAAAACAATGATTTTGTGAGATTATGTATAGAAAGAATTAAAAAATAAAATCTATTGCTTATTATTCATAGTTTTAAGTGTCTCTTTCAGCTACACAAATCCTTATTGGTAAAGTTGTGTACATTTTCAGAATTATTGTCATAGTGGGAAGACTTTTATTAGATTTTCTTTGGAATTGAGCTATTAAAGACTCCCTCTCAATTTATAATACAGTTGGTCTTCAGCATCTGAAGATCTGTACCTGTGTATTCACTCAATCATGGATCAAAAATATTTCTAAAAAACAGCTTCTATACTAAACCTGCCTGCAGCCATAGTCTTGTAGCATCCGATCCCATCAGATCTTGGAAGCTAAGCAGGGTCGGGCCTGGTTAGTATTTACATGGGAGACCACCAGAGAACACCAGGTGCTGCAGGCTTGGGAGAAGGACCTGGAAACCCCCTCCCAAAAATCAATACACCATTGAAAACCTTATGCATATCAGAGAAGTATGGACAATAGTGTTTCACCTGTTGTACATAGGGCTGCTATGAATCAGATACTGACTCAATGGAACCTAACAACAACAACATACTGAACAAATATTTCCTTTTCTTTGTCTCTATTCCCTAAACAATACAGTATAACAACTATTTGCGCAGCATTTATATTGTATTGGGTATGATGTTGTTAGGTGCTATCAAGTCAGTACCTGACTCATAGAGACCCTACCGTACAACAGGCAAAACAGTATTGTTACTGCCTCTCTGCTATTCATAGGGTTTTCAATGGCAGATTGTTTTTTGGGAGTGGGCTCCCGGGTCCTTCTCCCAGTTAGGTATTATATGTGCTGTATTTTGAATCTTAAATATCCCCCAAAGGCCCATGTATTAAAGACTTAGGTCTGAGCTTGGTGCTGTTGAGTCATGGCAGAAACTTTAAGAGGTAGAACCTAGTGAGAAGTTTTAGACCATTGGAGACTGCCCTCAAAGGGGATTGTTGGATGCCCATCCCTTCTTCTCCCTCTCTTTTGCTTCTGGCCATCAGTTGAATGGACCTCCTCCATCATGCACACCCACCATGATGCACTTTGCTGACCCAGGCCCAAAGTACTAGGGCAAATTCATCATAGACTGAAACCCCCAAAACTGTGAGAAGAAAGTACACCTTTCTTCTTTTTAAGTTAATTCTTTCTGGTAATTGTTATAGTAATGGAAATCTGACTAACATAATAAGTAATCTAGTTGTTGTTGTTGTTAGGTGCCATCAAGTTGAGTCCGACTCATAGCGACCCTATGTATAGCAGATTGAAACACTTCCCCATTCTGTGCCAGGCACACAATCTTATTTACATTTAAGCCCACTGTTGCAGACACTGTGTCAATCCATCTGGTGGAGGGTTTTCCTTTTTTTCACTGACTTGCCACTCTCCCAAACATGATGTCTTCCTCCAGGGATTGGTCTCTCCTGACTACATGTCCAAAATGTGGAAGATGTAGTCTGGCCATCCTTGCTTCCAAGGAATAAGAAGTAATCTAAAGATGGTTTAAAGTATACGGGAGGCAGAGTCTAGGTTATTTTAAAAAGAGATGAAGATAGAAGAGGTACTATTTGGGAAGATGGAGACCAGTGGGAGGAAGAACAACAGAAGGCATTGCGGGGGGGTTGGATGTGGTCAATGTATGTAATATATGAGTATGAAAATGTCATAATGAAACCCATTATTTTGTACAATTTATATATATTAATTTTAAAAAGGAAGTATATGGGATGATATGTGTAGGTTATATGCAAATAGTCTACCATTTTATATGAGAGACTTGGTCATGTTTAGAGTGTGGTAGCCACTGGGGGTCCTGGAACCACCCCCCACAGACTGTAAGAGATGACTGTACTGGTGTCTGTATGAGCATAGGAGTTCTGATCAAGTCCAGTAAATACCATGCTTAGGTGTCACCTTCCTCTGCCACTTCCCGACACAGCCAGACATGGTGGTCCCTCTGTGCATGGCCCACCTATGTAGCCAGCACCCCTCCAGCAAGCGCATCTTCCTACACCCTACCCTGGAAAAACCCATCTGGCACAGCCCAGAGGTGGGGTGGTTAATATCACAGGAGAGCTCGGGACCAGCAGCTGATTGCATCACCCTCTCCCATCAGTGGTCAGTCAGGGAGGCATTCTGTGTACGTCTCAGGGGGCACCCAAGGCAGAGCAGCGACCACCCTCATGCTCCTTGTAGCAGCACTGACCCCCTTATCCTATTCTCCTGGCTCCCTCATCTTGCCTCCAGAACTACATCCCACATAAATCACCTGCACCCACAGCTTGTTCTCAATAAAGATAAATTTAAAAGGATCGTGTGAATATAATTTTACAGTTGTCCCTTGGAATCTGCATGGGGAATTGGCCCCAGGACCCCCTATAGATTCCAAAATCCTTAGATGCTCAAGTCCTTTATATAAAATGGCATAGTCTTTGCATGCAACCTATATACATGCTCTTTTTACTTTAAATCATCTCCAAATTACTTATAAAACCTAATACAGTGTGAATTCTATGGAAATTGTTGTACTATGACAAGAAAAAAAAAAGTTTTGTATGTGTTCAGTACAGACAACGTCTCCAGGCCTAACTGCAGAGTACATAATCTCTAGTTACTTGAATCCATGGTTGGTTGAATCTGCAGGTACAGAACCCGCAGATACCAAGGGCACATGCTTTCTCATTGAAATGTATTCCTGATAATGAAATACTAGACACCAGTGCAAACCAAGTCTACTCACCATGCACATCTGATGATCCAAAGCCATTGCCACCAACTGGCTCCAGCTCTATAACAGCTCACATTTTGTTTCTCCTCTATGGCCCACATACATTCATACTGTGGTATGATTACTGGCCCTACCCTGTTGCCGTGATGCTGGTAGATAATAGCTAGCAATAGCTAACTATGCACAGAAATGACTGCAAACTACATAAATATCAACCTAAACTGCCTAGCTTGTATCTTGAATGCCCCCCAAAGTCCCTTGTATTAAAGGCTTGGTCTCAGTCAATGGGGCTATTGGGAGAGGGTAGAATCATTAGAGGCATGGCTATATGGTATAGTGGGCCATTCCTGTAATCCTAGCACTAGGAAGGCTGAGGCAGGAGGATGACAATTTTGAGGCTAGCCACGGTTACATAGCAAGACCCCTTCTCTCAAGAAAAGGCAGTAGGGGACTAGTGGGAGGAAGTTAGGTCATTGGGGGCATGCCCTCAAAAAGGATTGTGGGACCCTAGGTCCTTCCTCTCTCTCTTTTTGCCTTTCTGATCCTATTAGGTAAATAGTCTTCCTCTACTACACACTCTTACCACAATGAAGTACTGAGCCATCACAGTCCCAAATCAACAAGGCCAAGTGACCATGGACCAAAACCTCTGAAACCATGAGCTAAAATAAACTTTTCCTCCTTTTAAGTTGATCACCTCAGGTGTGTTGTCCCAGTAATGAAAAGCTAACACACCCTCAACCCATATAACTCTCCATGAAGCTAAAGGGGAATCCCAAATATTCTCCAGAGTCACCAGACATAAGAGAAAATATGACAGAGAGGAAGTAGTTGTGCCTTAAATATGTTTTGCTAGTTTTTCAAAGCATATAACCATGTGGACATATCTCTTGGGCCTCTCCCAGGGCTTTGGAAGGGATCCTAAGACTTGATCTTCATTAGACTTACAATACATCCACCTGCACTCACAAGGTTAATTTTCCAGCCTGTGTGTGAGCTGATTTGGGGAGCCAAAGCACTTAAAATCTCAACCTATTCATTTCTGTCACATGGATGGAATCTTTTGTTCAGCATAACCTGGAGACAGACCAACAACTGGCACAAGCATGTTGTGAGGAGGCTCCTGTTTAAACAGGAAATAAAACAGGGATAATGAATTGGAAAGTGAGAGATTTAGAGGTGTTAGAGCATAGAAATCTAGTATATCCTCCTCCCAAGGGATGTGTCCTCTTATAAGACTCATTCAGGTGTTTTAGCATCTCATGTTATTCTTAATCACTAAAATACCAATACTTATTATAGTATTGTTTTGTTATTGCTTTTAATCTGAAATCTTAAATCATTCAGTCTCCATACACTTAGAGCCTCCTGCACTAAAATTATTTATTCCTTTAGCAAGAATTCTATCCAACCCCTCCCCTACTTCAAATGCTTCCAAGGTAACCTACTGCTGTTTTAACTCCTGTTTCCCTGAATACTAATGAAGTTGATAGCCTTGTAGGGCTTGCTTTTGCTGGGGGGAGATAGAGAATTCTTTTTAGGCCCTTTCCATCTTCCAGAAGGCCTGAAGGAGTGAATTTATTTTAAAAGTTGGGAAACACCAACAGGGCCAAATAGATAGTTTCTGGGAGTGAAGGGAGGGAGTCCCAAGCCTGACCACCTCCTTTCTCCTACCTACATATTATCTCTGCTCCTGCCATGTCCCACTCCACCCCCAAGAAAAGCTGTTCAAATTCACTTAGGGCCCATCTTGGTGAATAAGTAAACCATGTGGTAGCCACCTTTCTGTTGCTATGACAAAATACAAGTGATAATTAACTCACAAAGGGAAAAGGTTTATGGAGGTTCCAGTCTGTGATCCATCAGCCACATTGCTTTGGAGGCAATACATAAGGCATGAGCTCACCATGAAGCAAAAATCACTCACCTCTTGTCCATGAAGCAAGAGAGGAAGAGAAAGGGGTCACAGTCCCTCAATTCCCTTCAGAGGCAAGCCTCAGTCTCCTAAAGTCTTCCCTCTGCTCTCTGCCCACTAAAGTTCCACCCCCTCCCCATAACACCCCCATGAGCACCAAGTCTTTAATACATGGGCCTCTAGGAGACATTCAACATCCAACCTATAGCACACTGTTTTACCTCCTGAGAAGGCTCAGACAGGAGGACAGGGATACCTGAGTCCTGAGCCCTGACCCTACTCCTGGGGCCCAGCATCAAGGAATCACAGGGTAGAAGAGGATGGTGACCCCACCTCACTTTTTGAGAAGACACTAAAACTAAATAAAATAAATACTAAATGAAAATAAATATAAAATACCAATATTGTCACCACAAGAATGGGAGTCTGAGACCAGGCCCTCTCCCTGGGGTCAGGAGCCCCAGCATAAAGCTCTTCTGGCTACTTCTGCCTTCTTTTTCTCAACTTCAGACCAACTCAGACATGTTCCTTCTTTGAGATTTGACCAGGCCTTTCTCTGTGTCTTGGGAATGCTCTGAATCTATAGAAGCTTTGGGAACTTCTTAAAACTTTTGGGTGTCCATGATTTACAAGCTAACTGTGAGGGGACAGCCCCTGTCCCGTATTTCTACACTGGTGCCCCTTGAGCTACTGTCTTCAGCCTTAAGATTTTCCAAATCATAGTGGGTGAGTGCTCTCTGCTGAGCAACACCTGAAGGGCTTTCCTGGACATACTGCACCTCTCTTTCCATTATGCTCCCTGTTCTGGAGGTGAGGCCCTGGTGGGAAGCAGCAGAACCTGTACAAAAGCTCTGGTGATAGGATCCTGGCCTGCCATGTTCACTCCTGTGTCCATGCTGTGTTCTGTAGCAAAGTCTGGCCCACTGAACATGCTCATGAAATAAGAAGGGAGGGAAGGAAGGAAGGAACAAAGGAAGGAAGGAAGGGGAAAGAGAAAGAGAGAAAAAGAGTTTTCTCTACCTCATACCTGATAGGTTTTGCTATTTAAAAACAAACAAAAACTAGCCTCTCTTCTGGCCCATTTGAATTCGACCTATTGAATCTTGGTTGTTGTGGTGAAAAGCTGAGATAGAAAAGCAACTCACTGTGAGGCTGCCTTCCTTTCTGGGCACTCATGGTGGGAAGACTTGGGGATCCTGTGTGATCTTCATTTAAATACCCCAAAGCTCCATAGTAATTTGTTTCTCCTATTATCAGAGGAAAGACCTGGTCTATCCTTCATTATTGAAATAGAGTTCACCGTTTTCCATATGAAGAATTACTAAGAACCTCTATTTCCACTGATCTTTGGACATGTTTCATCTGGTGAAGAGCTTTTTGAGGTCAGACCATAGGGAAAAAACAAAGTCAGGCCCACTAGCAAAAGCAGATCAGTTAGAAGTCTTTATATGTAATTTGAATCGATGTGCACACATAGTAGAACCTGAGTCCCCCAGGAATCTGTACTGGCTTACCCATCCCCTTCTTCCTCTGATTTAATCCCAGTAGAAAAGAAATTCTTAACTATGGGCAGGGAACCCCCATAATTAAGAGTGTCTGTAAACATGAATGGGGGAAAATGAATCTTCACTATCTTCGACTAAACAAAAGATTTCAAAAGGCAGCTACAGAAGACAAAATCAAATATTTTAATGACATGTGCAGAGAGCTGGAAACAGAAAACCAAAAGGGAAGAACACACTCTGGTTTTGTCAAACCTAAGGAACTGAAGAAAAAATTAAAGCCTCTGGTGGCAATAGTGAAAGACTCTACAGGGAAAATATTAAACAATGCAGGAAACATAAAAAGAAGATGGAAGGAATACATGGAGTCATTATACAAAAAAAGAATTAATGGATTACCAGCCATTTCAAGAGGTTGCATATGATGAGGAACCATTGATATTGAAGGATGAAGTAGAAGCTGCCTCGAAGGAATTGGTGAAATAAGGCTCCAGGAATCTATGGAATACTAATTGTCATGTTTCAACAAACAGATGCAGTACTAGAGATACTACATTTTTATGCCAAGAGATTTGGAAAACAGATACCTGGCTAGCTGACTGGGAGAGATCCATATTTGTGCCTAAACCCAAGAAATGGTATCTAACTGAATGTGGAAACTATTGAATGATATCATTAATATCACATGCAAGTAAAATTTTCCTAAAGATCACTCAAAAGAGACTGCAGCAATATATAGACAGGAAATTGCCAGAAAACCAAGCCAGATTCAGAAGAGGGCAGGAACCATGGGCATCATTGCTGATGTCAGATGGATATTAGCTGAAAGAAGATAATACAGGAAAGGTGTCTGTCTGTTTTATCAACTGTGCAAAGGCATTTGACTATATGGATCATAACAAATTATGGATAACACTGTGAAGAATGGGAACACAAGAGCACCTAATTATACTCATGAGAAATCTGTACATGGACCAGGAGGCAATCATTCAAACAGAACAAGGAAACACTGCTTGGTTTAGAGTCAAGAATGGTGTGAATCAAGGCTGTACCCTTTCACCTATCTCTTCAATTTCTATGTTGAGCAAATAATCTGAGAAGCTGGACTTTATGAAGAGGAATGTGGCATCAGAATTGGAGGAAGATTCACTAACAGTCTGCATTATGTGGATGACACAACTCTGCTTACTGAAAGTGAAGAGGATTTAAAACATTTATTGATGAAGATCAAAGATCATAGCCTTCATTATGAATTACAATTCAACATCAGCAAAACAAAACTTACAACTGGGTCAGTATGCAACTTCATGATAAATGGAGAAAAGATAGAAGTTGTCCAAGATTTTGCTTCACTTGATTCTACAATCAACACACATAGAAGCAGCAGTGAAGAAATCAAGACACATTGCATTGGGACAAGCTGTGGCAAAAGACCTCTTTAAAGTGTTGAAAAGTAAAGATGTCACATTGAAGATGAAGATGCACCTGAATCATGCCATGGCATTTTCATTCACATCTTATGGTTGTGAAGGCTGGACATTGTTTTAAGGGAGACAGGAGAAGAATTGATGCTTTTGAATTATGGTGCTGGAGATCAATATTGACTTTACCATGGACTGCCAAAAGAACCAACAAGTCTGTCCTAAAACAAGTGCATCCAGAGTACTCCTTGGAAGTAGGGATGGCTAGACTGTGTCTTACGTATTTTGGACATGTACTCAGGAAGGACCGATCCCTGGAGAAGGACATAATGTTTGGGAGAGTGGCACATCAGCAAAAAAAAATGAAAACCCTCAACTAGATGGATTGACACAATGTCTGCAACAATAGGATTACACATAAATAAGATTGTGTGCCTGGCACAGAATCAGGGAGTGTTTTGTTCTGTTGTACATAGGGTTGCTATGAGTCAGACCTGACTCAACAGCACCTACCACCACCAACAACAACAACAAATCTTCTACCTAAAATTTAGCCTCTCCTCTCAATGTGCATATAGGCGGCAAAACACAGTTGAATTTATGACTGTATTTATCACAAATATTTTCCCATCCCATGGCCATTTTTATAGAGATAGTTGATTGCTGCCATTCATGGTAGTCATGGTCTATACAACTGTTCCAAACACTTGAACCACTGCTCCTAGAAAAATACACACTCATTGCTCTGGGGTCAGGCCATAAGCCTCCAGTCACAACTGTCGCTGGCTGACAAATGCACAACCCTGTTTTATGGGTGATTTTTGTTTAGAAAGCCTCTTATTTAAGATTTACTTGATTCATTAACATTGAGCTCTCAACCAGGAGCTGTATAACTCATGCCGTAATGAAGTTTCTCTAAACCATATTTTCTCTTTAAGGCACATAACGGCCGTGACTGAGGAACACCAGACAGCAGTCAGCTCTGTGCTTAGAGCCATTTTTAACAGTAAAATGGCAAAATAAGTAAATAAACAAAGCACAAAAATATACAAATATGGCACTAAATATAGCATAGAAAGGACCCTTGTTTATAGTATACGAGCTGAAACAAGAAGGCAGGGCGTTGCCTCATCAGCTGGGAACATTTTCACTGCCCAGCATGGCCATGAGGAACCGCAAAAGCACCATGCATATTAATTTGGGATTATGGATAAATTTTGGCAAATAAACAAATTCACAAATATGTAATCCATGAATAATGAGGATCTGTTATATCTTAAAATATCATGTATGGTTGTCAATACTTTGGAACCACTGCAGTTATTACAGCCACCACTTAATCCTCTTATTTATCACATTACAAAGAAGCATATATATTAGCCAACTATGGCACACACCTATAATCTTAGCACTCAGGAGGTGGAGGCAGGAGGATTACAAGTTCAAGGCCAGAATAGGCTATATATGAGAACCTGTCTCAAAAAGAAGAAGAGGAGGAGGAAGAGGAGGAGGAGGAGAGAAGAAGAAGAAGCAGAAGCAGAAGCAGAAGCAGAAGAAGAAGAGGAGGAGGAGGAGGAGGAGGAGGAGGAGGAAAAGAAGAACAACAAAAACTAATGTGTGCCCATTTTTAAGGCTAGATTTTTGTTGTTGTTTTTGTGGGGGTCAAACCCAGGGCCTCATTACAAAGCCCATTTTTTTGTTTTTCCTTTTGAGTCAGGGCCTCGCTAAATTGTGCAGGCTGCCTCTTGCCTCAAACTCACGGTCCTCCCTGCTCTGCTTCCCGAGTCTCCAGGATTACAGGTGTGTGCCACTGCACCATCCTTTTTGTTTTTATTTATTTTTTGTTTTGTTTTTGTTTTTGTTTTTGTTTTTTGAGACAGTGTCTCATTATGTAGCCTGGGCTGGCCTGGAGCTTATTATGTAGCCCAGGCTGGCCTTGAATCGCCTACTGCAGCCTCCTCAGTGCTAGAATTACAGGCGTATACCACTACATGCAGCTTTAAAGTATTCTTAGTAATTTGGTATTTGATTTCAATAGAGCTGATTTCCCTTACAGTCCTATGTGTTTTGTTTTCAATAAGTAAATTGATTGATTGATTGATTTAAATTGTTATTCTGAGGAAGAATCTCTGCGCTTCTGCAGCCTGCCAGGGAGTACTTGGCCCAAAAGGGCTGCATGCACAAGTGGGTTATACTTTGAAAAGAAAAAATTCCACAATCTAAAATTTTTGAAAGCACCTCATAAAACTTAAGAGCTACCTGGAAATTCACAGTGTGGAAGATCTGTAGTGGAGCAGTGTATACAGCTCTTCCTTTGCCCAACATTTTGACCCAGAGCTTTATCCTCACATGATGCCTATTAACACTTTGCAGCCTCATATCCTATGGAAGCATCTGGAAGATACTGCTTAGAGGAATTAGCTGCTGTCTAATGCACTCCCTGGCAGCACCAAGAGAGGCAGTTCCCAAATTTATTAAGAGCAAAGTTCTCACTCCTCATCTTTGGAACCCTCTTTCTGATGTCAATGGTTTTCCTGTCGGAACTGAAAATGACCAGCCCAGCATCTCTCCTGAGCCCGAGTTCTGTTAGCTGTGCTGTATGGATTTCCTGGTGAATGGATGCATCAATATGCTATTAACATGTCAATTTCTCATTAAATCAGAGTAGAGACTCCGTGTTTTCCTGGCACGATGAACTCCCCTCATCTGATTTGGCAGAGGACCCAGCATAAATATTCATACAAGCTACAGATCTTTTCATCTGGTTTTTGCGTGTAAGGAAAGGGGGTGGGGAGAGGTTGCTTTTAAATCTGTGTCACTTTTTAAAACTACAGTATCAGAAAATAATGGCTTCATTATCATGAATCTGTGGCTAAGGAGGATTACACCCCAGAAGCTCTTGGACTGGCAGAAATGAGAGGAGAAATAAAACACACACACCATGTGGCTTGCTAAGGATTTCTTTGGGCATCGTGCTCCTGGCTGGCTGCTTTGTTTTTAATTAATTACATGAAGCATTAATAGGAGTCCCTTCAGCCTCAGAGACCTGCAAATGGAACCTCTGGGTTCGCAAAGCTCCACTCAATAAAACTGGGCAGGAAGGTGGGTGGAAGGCAACACCAAGTGCTCCCAAGAGCCATCCAGCTCTAGGCCCTGCAGAGCTTGGGGATCTGTGGGTTCACTCTACCCTCAGAGACACTCACTTTGCACAGGCTGGGGAAGGCCTCCAGCTGTTACTATTTTTACAATGATTTCCACATTGTAACTCTGCAAATATCAGCCAAAACCAGCAAGCAAGCAAGCAAGGATGTCAGGGGAGCTGGAGGCATTTGAGACCTAACTGGAGACTCCAGGCTTACCTAACTTTCACAGGAAGAAGGAAACTCTGTCCTGCAACCCCCTGGAGGGGGCACACATGGAAACATAGTCAGTGGGTATCCAAAAAGCCACAAGTTTGAAGGCCTCAGGCGCCTGATGCCTTAGTTACATTCTTGTTAAAACGAAGCCATAATGTCTGTTGCCCAGCCGAGGCTCACAGAGGGCTGAGTGACAAGCACAGGGCATGTGTTACCCAACTTAACACTCACAACAACCTTATACCACAGGTCTGCCATGATTCTCTTTTACAAATAGTAAAATAGAGCCAGAGAACAAAGTAACTTGCCTAAGATTGTATGCCTCTTATTAGTAGCAAGGCAGGAATTTGAAGCCAGGTTGGATGGTTCCAGGCTCCGGTCTCCTAGTAACTAGTCTATCCCATCCCACCTTCACTAAGAAGGTATATATATATATATATATATATATATATATATATATATTTGTTGTTGTTATTGTTGTTTTGCCATATCTACTGGAAGAATGAAGAACTCTCTCAGAAACCAGACAATCAACTTTTCAGAAAATGTTGACATCACTCTACATACAGCAGGGATGTCCAAACTTTTGTGTTCCCTGAGCTGTATGCAGTAAAGACGGATTGTCTAGGGCTACACATAAATTACATCTCAATTATATAATACAGTTAGTACATGTACATAAAAAGGGCTCACAAAGAAAATAAGATCTAAAAAACACATGATGTTAAAAGGTTTTGTGGGGCCACATCCCTAGCAGTTCTGGGCCATGGGTTAGACATGTCTGCTTTGCAGGGATGCACAGCTATTGGAAAGGAAAAACCCTGCAAAGGGACATCAATCATTTCAATGTAGAACTCAGTCTCCCTGGAAGAAAATAGATCTATTGTATGACCCAGCTATAACACTACTGGGAATTTACCCAAAGGAAGATGGGTCATCATACCACTGAGACACCTGCATCTCCATGTTCAATGCAGCAGACTCCAGGCTGACAAATGGTGGCAAAATATAAACAGACTGGCTACCAATGGTGGGGAAATAGAAAGGGGCTGGCTGCCATTCACACTGTCTGTGGTCAAGGTCAAGGTGAGATCTCTATGTGTGCAACCCCCCACCACTGTCTTCACTGAGGTGAATGGAGACGTTCATTGTTGAAATGTGCACAGTTGTTGAAATCTAAAATTTCTTGGGTGAAAAATACATCCACAGGGTTCAGATGAGGCCAGGTATTTCTTTTTTTATTATTATTGGAAATTTTTAATGTACACCTTAATGTGATTCATTTTGACATGCTTTTCATTGTGGCATTTCCATATATGCATTTTGATGTACATTATTCATATAGGTGATCCCTTACCCTCTTGTATGCTTCCCCCACCACCCTCCCCATCTAAGTCTTCTCTGTCATTTACTTGGTAATATTTTTCTATATGTCCTTGGGTTCCAGTTCTGTTTAAGAGAGAAACTTTTCCTGTAGCGAACTTTGTTATTATCTTGTCAGAACAATTGCATGCATTTTCTAGACCATTTATATTGACACCATTCTTAGCTTTTTTTTTTTTTCATTTTATTTTGATCAGACCTTTGAATAGGATTTTTCCTCCTTATAATTTTGATTCAACTCCCACATATGAGCGAGAACATGTGGTGTTTCTCTTTCTGAGCTTGGGTTCATTCACTTAAAATAATTTTCTCTAATTCCATCCATTTTGCTGTGAATGACCTTATTTCATTTTTCTTGATTGCTGAGTAGTATACCATCGTGTATATGTACCATTGTTTTTTTATCCATTCTTCTCTTGAAGGGCACTTTGGTTGATTCCATATCCTTGCTATTGTGAAAAATGCTGCATTGAACATGGAGATGCAGGTGTCTCAGTGGTATGATGACCCATCTTCCTTTGGGTAAATTCCCAGTAGTGTTATAGCTGGGTCATACAATAGATCTATTTTCAGTTTTTTAAGATATCTCCATATTGATTTCCACAGTGGTTGCACCAATTTACAGCTCCACCAACAACATAAGAGTGTTCCTTTTGCTGCAACCTCACCAGCATTTGTTGTTATTTGTTTTATTGATCTTGGCCATTCTTACTGGTGTAAGGTGAAATCTCAGAGTTGTTTTAATTTGCATTTCCCTAATGGCTAGGAATACTGCACATTTTTTCATGTGTTTCATGGCTTTATGGACCTCTTCATTTGAGAACTGTCTACTTAGTTCCTTTGCCCATTTGTATATTGGGGTATTTGTTTTGGGGGGAGTTTTTTCTTGAGTTCTTTATAAATTCTGGTAATTAGACCTTCATCTGATGTATAAAATGGGAAGATTTTTTCCCATTCTGTGGGGGTTTCCTTGATTCTGTTAATTGTTTCTTTTGCTGTGCAGATGCTTTTTATTTTCATGTAATCCCATTTATCTGTTCCCTTGTTGCAATTTCTTGAGCAATTGGAGTCCTATTAAGGAAATACTTTCCTATGCCTATATGATGGAGTGTATTGCCTATCTTGCCTTCTATAAATTTTAAAGTTTCTGGTTTTATGTTCAGATCTTTTATCCACTTTGACTTAACTCTCACGTATATTGAGAGATGTGGGTCAACTTTCATTTTTCTGCATGCAGATGACCATGTTTCCCAGCACCATTTGTTGAAAAGGCTGTCCTTTTTCCAGTTTACTTGCTTTGCTCCTTTGTCAAAAATCAGGTGACTATAGGCGTGTTGAGGTATATCTGGGTCTTCTGTTCTGTTCCAGATGTCTTCGGGTCTATTTTTGTGCCAGTACCAAGCTGTTTTTGCAACCACTGCCCTATAGTATAGCTTAAAATCAGGGATTGTGATTCCACCTGCATTAGATTTGCAGCTTAAAACTGTTTTGGCTGTACATGGTCTTTTGTGGTTCCATATGAATTTTTGGATCGTTTTTTCTATTTCTGTAAAGTCAGTCAGTGGAATTTTAATGGGTATTGCATTAAATCCATAGCTTGCTTTTGGTAAGATAGCCATTTTTACTATATTAATTCTCCCTATCCAGGAGCAGGGGAGGTCTTTCCATTTTTCAGTGTCCTCTGCTATTTCTTTCTTTAATGTTTTGAAACTTTCCTTGTAAAGATCTGAAGGGTCTTTGGTTAGATTGATTCCAAGGTATTTAATTTTCTGGTGGGCTATCATGAATGGTAGTTTTCCTGAAATTTCCTTCTCTTCCTGTTTGGATTTGGTGTAAAGAAAAGCTATTGACTTTCGTGTGTTAATTTTGTAGCCTGCGACTTTGCTGAAGGAGTTAGTTAGATCCAGAAGTTTTCTGGTTGAGGTTTTGGGGTCTTTCAGGTATAAGATCATATCATCTGCAAATAAGGATAATTTGACCTCTTCCTTGCCAATCTGTATCCCTTTGATTTCTTTCTCTTGTCTGATTGCCTTGAGGCCAGGTATTTCTTATTCAATATCTCAAGCTCAGAAGGCTGAGGTAATCCTTGAAGGAAAGGACATTGGACTTATTTCAAATTCAGCTGCTTTGATGCAGCAAGCCACCATAGTTAAAAACAAGGATATGGCAATGTTTTTGGGTAGTGTCTATGGTTCTGAAAGAGGAACAGTTCAGCAGGCTAATGAGTAAGATCTAAGAACTCATTTCTCCTCCCCTCCCTCATCTCCCTTGAGCCCCTAGCTGAGGTACTCCTTAAAAGTTACACATTTTTTCATTGCACAAAACACTTATCTTTGCTCCTGTGAGGTCTATGGTTCCACATTAAATGATTCATTAGAGGAGTTTGTCAAAAGAAAAAGGAAAAAAGAAAAACTAAAAGAAACATGCTCTAATCCAGGCATGGTGGCACATGCCTGTAATCCCAGTGACTCAGGAGGCAGAGGCAGGAAAATCACAAGTTCAAGACCAGAGGCAGTCTGCGTAATTTAGGGAGACCCTATCCCAAAAAGTAAAAAAAAAAAAAAAAAAATGGACTGGGAGTGCAGCTCAGTGGTACAGCACTTGCAAAGCATGCAAGTGCGAGGCCCTGGGTTCAACCTCCAGTACCACAAAAAAAAAAAAAAAAGGAAAGACACATACTCTACAGAGAATATATACAACTCTCTTGGGAAACAGAAGTGACTGTGTGGCAAATGATGTTTTAAAAAATAATAATGATGCAATAATTCTTCTTTAGCTTCATGTATTTCCAAACTTTTAGAATCCATACTTGGCTCAGAACACATAAGCCATTTAAATTTTGCTAAGCTTACTTCTCAAAAGTAGGAGTTTTTATAAGAGAAAGACATACCATAAGCAGAGTCAAAAGACAAATGGCAAGAATGAGGGAGATGCCACTCACCTCCCAGGCAAAGAGATACTCTCATCAGGACCAGATCCAGATTATCAAGAAAGGCAAGGACAGCAATTGAATTTTTTATTTGGGATAAGGTTCAAATTAGGCCAAGTTCAAAGAAAATGAAATCAAATGCTCCTTACATAAAAAATACAAAAATGTGAACAACTTCACTTATAATTAGATAAATGCAATTTAAAACTACACTGAGAGATTTGTGTTTTCTAATCAAGCACATAAGGAGTTTGAAAGTTGTCACTCCATCTTAACAACAAGTAAAATGCTGGACAGACTGAAAATCAACAACTCTTTTTAGATCTTTAAGAGAATTGAGAATACAAGGAGAGTCCCTGTCGCAGTAATTATAGAAACAGACAGAAACAGAGAAACTCAACTTACCTGAGCAAAATCCCATAAGCAGAAACATCCAAGGGAGAGCACACTGGGTATATCATGTCTGGCTTTCAAAAAAAGATTACAAGTCATACTTAAAAGCCGTAAAAAAACACCACAGTTTGAAGAGACAGAGCAAGCATCAACCCACACTTACACATGACAAGGATGTGGGAATTAAGCAACTCCCAAGACAACAAATAATCCAATACATAAGTGGACAAAGGAACTGAATACACAGTTCTCAAATGAAGAAGTTCATAAGGCCGTGAAGCACATGAAAAAATGCTCAGTATCCTTACCCATTAGGGAAATGTAAGTCAAAACAGCTCTGAGATTCCACTTAACTCCAGTAAGAATATCCAAGATCAACAAAACAAATAATAACAAATGCTGGCAAGGTTGTGGAGAAAAAGGAACCCTCTTATACTGTTGGTGGGACCATAAATTGGTTCAACCACTCTTGAAATCAATATGGAGATACCACAAAAAACTAAAATTAGAATTGCCATACAACCCAGTTTTACCACTACTGGGATATACCCAAAGGGAGACGAGTCATCATACCACAGAGACACCTGCATCTCCATATTCAATGCAACACTTTTCACAATAGCAAGGATATGGAACCAACCAGGGTCCCCATCAATAGAAGAATGGATAAAAAAATTATGGTACATATACACAATGGAATACTATTCAGCAACTTAAAAAAATGAAATAATGTCATTTGCAGCAAAATGGATGGAATTGGAAAACATCATTTTAAGCGAACAAACACGAGCCCAAAAATAGAAATACCATATGTTCTCACTCATATGTGGGTGATGAGTCATACTTAAAGGTAGGAAAAACTCCTATACATAAATTGATATATAAAAAAATATACAACTAAACTTACCATAGAAGGGGAAATACAAGGAGTAGAAAGAAGGAGGGAGGGATGTAACAGAGGGAAGTGAAGATTGGAGAAGATGGGATGAGGTGGGTCAATGAGAAGGCATGAAGGGGGAGAGGTCAAGCTTAATGTAAACAACACAATTTCATGAGCATACTGGAAAAATAGTGGAATATAACCCAAATGAGTATCAGAGTTTTACTACCTACTAGCCATAGGCTCCATACACTTTATGGGTCAATTAAAGTGTTGCTAGAAGTGATGTAAACGATGCATATTGGAAAAGGCCAATGCTCTATTACTCTGCACCCCATCATCATCCACTAATGAAGGGGAAAATAGATTAAGAAAATAAAACAAAACAAAATACCTGTGATTAGTATACTAAAGGCTCTAATGGAAAAATTAGACAACATGCAAAAACAGATGGATAATGGTAAGCAGAAATATGGACTTTCTAAGAAAAGTCAAAAAGAAATAGTAGATATAAAAAAGTAATAGAAAAGAGTGCTGTTGGTGGACTCATTAATAGACTAAGCTAAGGAAAGGATCTCTGAGCTTGAGGATATATGCAACAGAAACTTCTCAAACTGAAAAACAAAAAGAAAACAGACTGAAAAAAATGGAAGAGAACATCCAAAGACGGAAGTTCAACTACAAAAGGTATATACTCCACGTAATAGTAATATGAGAAAGAGAAGAATGGAACAGAAGAAATATCTGAAGTTACAGTGACTAAAAATTTCCCCAAATTAGTGTCAGACACCAATCCAGTGTCAACCACAGATCCAGGAAGCTCAGAGAACACAAAACAGAATAAATGTCAAAAAATCTATCCCTTGCCATATCATTCAAACTAAAGAAAATCAAACCTAAAATATCAGGATTTTCTGTGATGGCAATATGTCAATGTGGGTTTATTGATCATAAAAAATACTGTATCAGTCCCATAAAGAATTGTGGTAATGGGGAAGGCTGTGTGTATACGGGAGTTGGAAGAATGTGGGAAATCTATACCTTCTACTCAGTTTTTCTCTGAACTTGACACTACTCTAGAAAATGATGTTTATTCCTGTGCATGGTGGTACATGCCTGTAATCCCAGCAGGATTACAGTGAGGATGAGGCAAAAAGATTGACTCAGTTTGAGGCCAGTTTGATCTACAAAGCAAGTTCCAGGCCAGCCTAGGCTAGCCAGTGAGACCCTATCTTAATAATAATAATAATAACAACAACAACAACAACAACAACAACAACAACGTTTTTTTTTTTTTAATTAAACAAGGTAGAGGCAATTTGGTAACCAAAGCCACATACCAACTTGCTAAAAAAGTCCACAATGATACACTGCCCCTGGAGCCAAAACAGATCAAAGTGGAAGACATCATGTTAAGCAAAATAAGCCCAACACCAAAAGACAAGTATCACATGTTCTGTTATGGGTGGAAACAAACAAAAAAAGAAAGCTGACCAGAAAGTAGAAGAGGGATCACTAAGGGAATGGGAAGAATGTTAGAAGAGGAGGTGGGGAGGAGGGAGGAAGGAAAGTGGATGGACATAATGGATGTATGCTCCATATACATAAGGTAATAATACAATGAGTCCCATTGATCTGTACAATTAATATGCCTTAACAGTAATGGTGAACAAGGAGGGGAATGCCACCATGTGAACTTAAGACATAAACAGCCATCATCTAACTTTTGTTAATCCTCAGGCTGGATTTTATTTTGGGGATAAAGTTTTATCCATGGATGTTGATATGCTTTGTAATTTCTGTATTTATAAAATCTAATTCTATAAGAAAAATACAATGACACTCTATCTTTAGAAAGCAAATACAAATTTCATAGACCAGTAGTAGACAGAAAGTGAAAAAACTTTTTTTTGAGACTGGATCTCCCTATGTAGCCCAGGCTGGTCTAGAACTTGCAACCCTCCTGCTTCAGCCTCACAAGTGCTAGGATTATAGGCATGTATAACCACATCCAGCTAATTTTTTTTCTAGAATTATGTTTAAAATAATATCAAGAAATACAAAATCCTTAGAAGTAAAGCTACCAAAGGACATGTGAGATTTCTATACAAATTTTAAGAGACATAAAAGAATGGTGATAACATGCACTATATTCATAAATTAGAAACCTCAATATTATTATCAATTCTAGTAAAATTGACCTATGGTTCAACCTGAAACATAATATCAGAGGCTATTTATTTATTTATTTATTTATTTATTTTTGCCATACTGGAGGTTGAGCCTAGGGCCTCTGTGTTTGCATGCTTTGTAAGTGCTGGACCACTGAGCTGCACCTTCAGTCCATTTTTTAATTTTTTCAGAAAGGGTCTCGCTAAATTACGCAGACTGCCTCTGGTCTTGAACTTGTGACCCTCCTGCCTCCACCTCCTGAGTTGCTGGGAGTTGTATGCGCCACCGAGCCCAGCTCTGAGGCTGTCTTTTAAGCATTAAAATTATTCTGAAGTACAGCAAATGGTCCAAAGTATCTGTTAGTCACAGCAATTTTGAGGAAAAAAGAAAAAGAAAAAAATAGAGATATTTCACTAAATAACTTAAAACTTGCTGTAAAACTACCATTATCAAGACAGTGTGTTATTTATATCAGGAGAAATGTCAATGGGAGCGAATACAGTGTCTGGAATCAAACCTCCTTTCACACATTTATTTATTTTTTTAACAAAAGATGCCAAAGAAATCCAAGGTAAAAAGAGAGGCTTTTTAATAAATACTATTGTAATAAGTAGATTTTTTTATATCAGCTCCCACCACTATATTATAACCCTATGTAAAAATTAGTTTCAGATGGATCCTGGACCTCAATGTAAAAGCTAAAACTGAAAAGCTTCCATAAGAAAATGCCTTCACAATTTCGTGGTAGCATTTCCTGGACAAAACACAGATACAATAACAAAACCACACAAATTGATAAATAAGACTCTAGACAGGATTGATATCATTGTGTTAAACTGGGGCTTTTAAATTTCTGTTCATCCAAAAACACTACAGACTGGGAGAAAATACTCACAAAATGTACATCTGCTAAAGACTCCAGAACAGTTAAAGAACTCCTACAATTCAATGATAAAAACATAACCTAATTTTTTTAATGAGCAAAAGATTTGAGCATACATATCACTTAAAAAAAAAGTATGTGAATGACCTATAAGCACATTAAAAAATGCTCAATGGCTTTAGCCATTGGGTAAATAAATACAAATCAAGTCACAATGAGATACTAGCAGTCCCCCACTGGAATGGCTGGAAATGAAAAGATTGGCAGCAGCAAGTGCTATCAAGGGTGTAAAACAATGGAAACTCCCATATATAAGCACCTTTGCGGAGGCGGGGGAGGGCAAGTGTTGGAGATCAAAATTGGGACTTCACACATGCCAGGCAAGTAATCATCCCCTGCCCCTGATAAGCACTTTTGCAAAGTTTCTTATAACACTAATTACAGATATACTTTGTGACCCCGTAGGTGCACTTCTAAGAACAGACCAACACATGTGTACAAAAAGACTAATATAAGAACGTTCATAGCAGCTTTGCTCATAAAAGCTAAAACCTGGAAACTACTCTGTGTGGTCTGAACATGGAATGTCTCCCACAGGCTCATGTGTTTGAAGGCTTGGTTCCCAGCTGGTGGTTCTATTTTTGGAGGTTGTGGAAGCTTTAGGAGGTGGGGCTGTCTGGCTGAACTGCGTCGGGGGGCGGGGGGCATTGAAGGTTAAACTGGCCTCTAGGTCCCACCTCACACTCTCTGCTTCCTGGTGGGCCATGAAGTGAACAGCTCTCACCCAAACATGCTCCCACTGCCATGATGTCCTACCTGAGCACATGGTACAAAGCAAATGTGGACTGAACCCTCTGAAACCATAAGCCAATATAAATCCTTCCTTTTTAAGTTATTTCCATCAAGTATTTTGTCACAGCAATACAAAAGCAATTAATACACAACATATAGATATAGATAGATGATATAGATATATAGATAACCTGATACACACAACATAGATGAGTCTCAAAGTTATGCTGAGGAAACATTTATTCATACATACTTCACCTCTTTCATCTTTCACATGTATATGAAATTCTAGAACAAGCAAAACTGATCTATGTTTTAAAAAATCAGAAAAGTGTGGGGAAGAGGTGGAGTAGAGGGAGACTAGGAAAGAACATGAAAGAAATTTCCATGTTGGGTATAGTAGCACACACCTGTAATCCCAGTGACTCCAAAGCCTCAGGCAGGAGCATCATGAGTTTGAGGCCTTGGTGAGACCCTGTCTCAAATAAAAATACAAAGGGGGCTGGGAGTGCTGCTGAGTGGTAGAGCACTTGCCTAGCAAAATCCTGGGTTTAACTCCCTCATACTGGGCTGGGGGGGACTTCCTGGAGTGCTAGTACTATCTTGATAAGAATTTGATTTATACAAGTACATGTACTTATCAAAACTCATGGAAGCCGGGCGTGGTGGCGCCCGCCTGTAATCCCAGCGGCTCGGGAGGCAGAGGCAGGAGGATCGCAAGTTCCAGACCAGAGGCAGTCTGCGTAACTTAGCAAGACCCTGTCTCAAAAAGTAAAAAAAAATGGGCTGAGGTGCAGCTCAGTGGTCCAGCACTTGCAGAGCATGCAGGCTCAAGGCCCTGGGTTCAACCCCCAGTACCGAGGAAAAAAAAACAAAAAAAAAACAACAACAACAAAAAAAAAACCTCATGGAGCACTTAAGATTTGTGTATCTCATTGTAGTAAATTTTACATTCAGACAGGAGGCTACATTTGTGAATGCTTGAATGCATTCATCTGCTATGTACCTACATAAAAATTGTTGTTGTTGTTGTTAGGTGCCATCGAGTTGGTATCCGACTCATAGCGACCCTCTGTATAACAGGGGAAACACTATTGTCAGTGCTTCATTGATGTTCATAGGGTTTTCGATGGCAGATTGATTTTTGGGAGGGGGTTGCCAGGTCCTTCTCCCAAGCCTACAGCTTCTGATGTTCCCAGGCAGTCTCCCATCCAGGTACTAACCAGGACCGACCCTGCTTAGCTTCCGAGATCTGATGGGATCGGATGCCACAGGGCTACAACTGCAGGCTCATAAAAATTAGTCAAGCAAAATTATTTAAGTATCTTAAGAATGACAAATCAAGCTGGGTGTGTGGCTCACACCTGTAATCCCAGTGAGGCGGGAAGCGGAGGCGAGAGGATGGCAAGTTTGAGACCAGAGGTAGTCTGCATAATTTAGTGAAACCCTGTCTCAAACTAAAAAGTAAAGGAGTGGGCCTGGGGTGCAGCTCAGTGGTACGGCATCTGCAAAGCGTGCAAGTGCAAGGCTTTGTGTTCAACCCCCCAGTACCACAGAAAAAGAAAGATCAATATATGTATTTTTATAGTTAAATCATTTTTCTAACAAATCTTGAAAATCTATAGACAGTCACTGAGGGAGTCCATTAAAACATTACACAGTTTACTGTGGCCTGAAATATTTTTACAGGCATGTAAAAAGAGTTTTGTCCTTGTGCTTTTACTAAGTTATTGATTTCACTGCAAGTAAGAAACATCAAGGGGAAAGATTTTACCTTCCTAAACCTTAGACTACAAATAGTGTAATAATTTGGAAGAGGGAAAGATGGAAAAGAGAAAAAGAATAATTAGACCGTAAAAAAGGAATGTGATTCATGAATATCCTTGAAAGCACAAATTTCTTTCTTTCTATTTCTTTCTTTTATTTTATTTTATTTCATTTTATATTTTTACAGGACTAGAGGGCTGAATCCAGGGTCTGACACATGCTTTGCCAGCGCTCTACCACTGATCTGTACCCTCAGCCCATTTTCTACGTTTTTATTTTGGACAGCATCGTGGTAAGTTACACAGGCTGCCTTTGGCCTCTATCTTCCAATCCTCCTGCCTCCACATCCCGAGTCACTGGGATTACAGGCATGCACCACCGTTCCCAGCACAAAGACACAACTTAAAATATAACTATTTTAATTCATTCCCATCCTGAGAAAATGTACAAAATAAACCCAACAGTTCTTCCACAGCCTGATGACAAATTTATTAAGCCAAGTGACTTTTGCTATGCCCATTCAAAGGAGCAGAGTCCCTTTTCAATTTACAAAAGGGAGTAAAAGACATCAATTAGATGCTGGATTATATTGCCTACACACCAAAGCTGATCAGCTCTGCAGACCTAGTACCCAACAGGAATTCCTAAGCACTGGCAAATCTACCATTTGGAATGCTGTTGGATTCTCAGCACTGTGGTCCTGTTCCCCACCCCTCCCAGCCAGGGGCTTTACCTCTATCCATCTGGGTGCATAGTTCACTGTGCCACCAGATTCTTTCTTGTGGACCCCAAAGACAATGAATACAGCAGAATGTGAGTAAAAAGCCAAATGTTGGCAGGGACCTCAAAGCATTCTTAGCATGTTAGAATATTTAGTATTTTTAGTAAATGTTAGCAGCAATGTAATATTATGCCATTTAGAATCAGGAAATGGTTTGAATGTTAGCTCTGCCATGTGACTTTGGGAAAGTCTATTCTGACCCTCAGGTTCTCCATATTCTTATAACCTGTATTTAACATAAGAATTCTGTGAGAATTAAATTAAATAATACTTGTAAATCACCTAATACAGGTTCACAATACCTCCTCCACATTCCCCAAATCCAAAAGTCTCTAACAACCAAAGGTTTACTTTATAACTAAAAACCTGACCTTCCCCAACATGAGGCCATTTAGTCTTCATTTACCCCAGTTAATGTGAACATTTTTGTTTCCTTGCAGAAAAATGGTTTGATTATAGGGATTTGCCCTAGACCCTTTGGTATATCAGATACTCTACAGTATATGCACCATATTAGCATTGTAAATTCAAAACTTGGTGAAACCACCAGAGGTGTGTTGGCACCATCTGGTGGCTAGACTGGAAACTGCATGTATACATGTACCACTTTCAGCTAAGTGACAAATTCAGTTCTTGACTGAAAGAAGTTGATTGATTAGCCGGTGTTATTTACTCAAGTGCTGCCCTACGCCCAGAATTTCTATAACCAACATTGCAAATTCGCACTAGTGAACTGAGATTCACACTAGTAGACAGAGACCATCATCGTTTATGCTAAAACATAATTGATTCATGAAGAGCTCTTTTGAGTCAGGCTAAAACACAAACTAAACATCAATAAAACAAAAATCCTTACTACTGGGCCAGTATGCAACTTCACAATAAATGGAGAAAAGATTGAGGTTGTCCAAGATTTTGCTTTGCTTGGCTCTGTAATAAACACCCATGGAAGCAGCAGTCAAGAAATCAAAAGACGCATTGCTCTAGGAAAAGCTGTGCCAAAAGATCTCTTTAGAGTATTGAAAAACATAGATATTACATTGAAGATGAAGGTGCACCTGACTCATGCCATGGTATTTTCAGTTGCATCATATGGTTGTGAAAGCTGGACATTGAACAAGGGAGACAGAAGAACTGATGCTTTTGAATTATGGTGCTGGAGACATCTATTAAATATACCATGGACTGCCAAAAGAACCAACAAATCTGTCCTAGAAGTGCAACCAGAGTGCTCCTTGGAAGCAAGAATGGCCAGACTTCGGCTTATAAATTTTGGATGTGTAGTCAGGAGAGACCAATGCCTGGAGAAGGACATCATGTTTGGGAGAGTGGCAGGTCAGCGAAAAAAAGGAAAACCCTCCACCAGATGGATTGACACAGTGTCTGCAACAATGGGCTTACATATAAATAAGAACATGTGCCTGGCACAGAATGGAGAAGTGTTTTGATCTGCTGTACATAGGGTCACTATGAGTCAAACTCAACTCGACGGCACCTAACAACAACAACAACAAAACAAAAACACATATATGTAAATGTGTCACAGTAGTCAATACAGTTACTCTTTCAATCTGCCTCAGAACACTTTAAATAACATTGTAATGCATTCAGTAAATAATAAAGACAGGAATATTTTTAGTAATCATTTTTAGTCTTTGGGTTAGACGTGAGAATTAGGGAGATCTGAAAAGTTACGGCCATTGTGGAAATAAAAACTGATCCCTCAGATGAAACCAAAGACCATTCATTGAGAGCTTGCTACATGCTATTGTTTGGATCTTCAGTGTCCCCCAAAAGTCCATGTGTTGAAGGCTTGGTCCTCAGCCTGTGGCACTATTGGGAGGTGGTGAAACCTTCAGAAAATGGCCCTAGTGCAAGTATGTTAGGTCATTGTGGGTGTGCTCTTGGAGGGGACATTGGGACCCTGACCCCTTACCCCCTCCCTTCTGTTTCCTGGCAGCCATGAGGTGGACAAGCTCCCTCTACCATGCACTCCTGCCATGGTGCACTGTACTGCCACAGGCCCAAAGCAACAGAGCCAAGAAACCTTGACCTGAGACCTCTGAAACCGTGAGCCAAACTAAACCTTTCCTCTTTTCAAGCTGATTTCTCTTAATTATTGTTTCACAGTGATGAAAAGCTCACACACTATAGCAAGAGAGTCAGCCACTGTCACTTGGATTTGACAGGCACTCACAGACAGATAGAGTGAGCAGACTTTATACCAGAAAAAGGGATGGCTGCAGGGTGTGCTCATTGGAGACCAGTGGCCTGGGGAAGCTGGAGGTGGCTAACTAGAAGTGATGCTTAGGGGGAGCCTATCCTGTTGACCTTAAGTTGGAAACTGGGATAAAATTTAGGGGAACTGTTGCTTGTTAGTCATCCTTTGGAGTCCAGTTTCAGGGATTATTGTTTGGCTTCCTAGAGACTTTGCCCTAGTCTGACACATGTAGTGAGCTAGCTTTCTGGGCTTACAGCTATTGATAGTAGGCAGGTTCCCTTGGCTGGTTGTTGTAGGCTTTGGGTCAGAGTTGTAAGAGTTACACATGTAATGTATCTCCTCAAAAGGCACCATTGAATGAAGGTTCCAGAGCTCAGAGCACATTGTGGAAATCCTTGTTTTATTTTATTATTTAATAGGCAATATATTAATGTAGTTGAAAAATAAGAATAACATACAAAGATATATAATCTTGTTCTCATCCCCAAGTAGACAAAAACAATCATTTCTAATCTTTCTTTTTGCAAGCAAAGGCAATTATGAACCTGTAGTCTTATTTTCTCCCACTTCTTCTGTAGCTTGCTATTGTGCTTGACAATGAATGTCAACTATCTTTCTACATTAGTTCATAGAGAACTTTCATATCTTCTTTTATGGCTAATAAGATACCATTGTATGGATATACTATAATTTGTTAAACTAACTTCTAACCAGTGGACACTTGGGTTGCTTTCAATTGTTGCTTCAAAATTATACTGGACATATTCCACTTTGCAACTGTGCAAATTTGTTCTTGAAACAATGTTCAGAAATGCAATTCTTGAGCCAAAGAGTATACATTTGTTATTTTAACAAATATATTCATAAATTGACCCATAGAAGTTGCACTCATTTATGCTTTTGCCAGGAATACAACTCTATAGAGGGTCAAGAGAAAATGCAATGAAGACCCATTTACCATTTATATAAAAATAAAATATGTGAACCTTATTAAGTTATAAGCTGATATATGAAGTACTTATGTTCTGTTCCAATGCCATGACAAACATATCTTCGTAACCACCTGGAAATCCAGGTTGGAATTTCTGAATCCTATACTCCTGGGAGTTCTGCATCAAGATGTAGCCATACCTCTGAGATCTTTGCCCACCACCCTATGAACAGCCATGCCTATTGGGGAAGGAAGCACAGGTATTGTGGTTGGGTTGATTCTGGTGAAGAAGGCCAAGGGAAGAGCTTTCATAGCCCCTGGACATTGTCTCCAGCCATTTGACAGGGAAGTCTGAGTCCCCAGCATGAGGAGCATGGTCCAGAAGGAGAATGCAGGCTCTGGATGGGTGCATACCCCTGGCCTTGCAGAGGCACATGGTTGGAGGTGGGACTACAGAAAAGGGGGACAGATGTCTAAAACTTGAACCCCAAGGAAAGGATTCTTTTGTCTAGGAAGCCACTGTCCTTAAGTCTTCATAAAGAAGCAAATCCCCTATGATAATCTTTTTCCACTTCTTAACAGCTTCTTGCCTTCAGCCATAGCCCTGTGGTGTGCAATCCCATTAGATCTCAGAAGCTAAGCAGGGGCAGGCCTGGTTAGTACTTGGATGGGAGACCGGCTGGGAACACTAGGTGCTGTAGGCTTGGAAGAAAGACCCTACAACCCACTCCCAAAAATCAGTCCACCATTGAAAACCCTATGAATAGCAGAGAAGCACTGACAATAGTGTTTCACCTGTTGTACACAGGGTTGCTATGAGTTGGATACCAACTCAACGGCACCTTACAACAACAACAGCTTCTCGTCTGTAGGTCTTGGAGCAGGATTTTAAAGATGCCCCTGGAAGACAGATATGTTTTGTCCCCAAAGACCTGCCCGGGGATAGAGAAGAAATATGACAGGTATTCTTTCAGGCAGTGTCCAGATTCAGATTCTTAATCTCTTAGCAACAGTCACAACTCCTTATTTATATAAATCCAAGAAAAAAAGTGGAGTTAACATCTCAATGTCAAATACTGTAGTCTGTCCCACTGGTTAACCAGTGGTCTGAACTTTTGGCTCTAGGAATATGATCATTGTATGTGTTTGCATTGGCTGTCAAGAATGGTCTGGGATTGCGTTATACCTTAAGATAAATGTAGGTTATGAAGTATTTATTTAAATAGAGGGCAGAAGGCTAGGAGGGAGAGAGGGGTCTTGTCAGGAAATCCTTTGTTTTTTCAACCTTTTTAAATTAATCCCCACTAGCCAGTAATTCTTTGTGAAGGTCAGCAAAGACAGTATCTTCCAACTCTGTTATGTTATTCACTTGAAAACATGTCAAGAGCTGCCTGGAGATGACTTCTCTATTTTGTTGTCAAACCTATCATTTAACTTTTCAGCTATGCTTGCTGCTACTCAGTGACAAACAGCAGAATTTGAAGAGTTAGCCTTTTAACAAGGCCTTAGAGTTTTTCCTAAAATACTTGGTCAGGGAGCTCAAAACATTCCTTTTCTTAAAAACAGAATTTCTTGTATGGAATCTTATTATGACAGGAAGAAATGTTCAAATTAAAATTCAGAAGGAGCCCTTTTATCTAGCACAGTCAATTAATTGAAAAATTCAATTAAAGTGGAAAAGCATTATAACAGACTGTGCACACATCTCAAATATTCTTCTTCATTCATCAAATGCATTGTAAGAAGAGGCCTTTCTTTAACAAGGAGTCTGCAGAATGCATTGTACAACCTCACAACCTCTTCCTCTTCTGACATAAACCTCTTCTGACATAAACAGTCAATGTATACTGTCTAGGTCTCTAAAGAAACCCAAAATTTAAAGACGCTTGCGAAGACTTATGAAGAAATCTCAGAGCAGTACTCTTCTAGATTGCTATTATTTTCCTCTTTTGTTGTGTTGTTGTTAAGTGCCATCAAGTCATGTCCAATTCATAGCAACCCTATGTACAAGAAAACAAAACATTCCCTGACGCTGTGCCATGCCTGCTACTATGCCGGTGCTTCTATGCTATTAATAGGGCTTTGGATGGCTGATTGTTTCTGGATTATTTCAGGAGTGGGCTGCCAGGTCCTTCTCCCATTTTTTACGGTGCTGGGGATTGAACCCAGGGCCTCAGAGAGCACAGAGCAGCTCTCTACCAACTGAGCTAAACTCTACCCTCTCTCCCCTTTTGTTGTTGTTGTTGTGTGCCATCAAGTCATGTCCAACTCATAGTGACTCTTATAGGGTTTGCAATGGCTGATTATTTCAGGATTGCTTCGGGAGTGGATTGGCATGTCCTTCTCCAGTTTTTGCAGTGCTAGGAATTGAACTTGGGACCTCAGACACTATAGAGAGGTGCTCTGCCAACTGAGCTAAATCCCAGCCCTTTCCTCTTTTAGATACACTTAATATGATAGTAATTTCTTTATGGAATCCCTTATAGTTCTCAGAGAAAAAAAATTACCTTTTCAGACTTTCAGTTTATGTAATATTTGACTATGTGGTTTACAATGTGTCACTTACAATAACATTTACAACTGGTATCAGGTTTGGGAACAAACACTATTGACTCTTTTGACATTTGCTTGTGGAAGCAGAAATGCACACATCTCTTCCAGAGCAGTCTATGGGCCTCCGGTGTGGATCAGTCAGCAGGCTTACCAAGGGAATGAGTGAAGTCATATAGTGAAACGGTTAAGCAATGCCGTATAGTCTGTTTATGGTGCACACACCTGCATGTGTGCACACACCCACTCACACACATGCTTGCTCGCTCGCTCTTGCACTCGCTCACTCTCTCTCTCTCTCTCTCTCTCTCTCTCTCTCTCTCTCTCTCTCCCTGATTTATCAAGAGTATAGGTCTCAGGGACAATCTTTCAGCTTCGCAAGAAATGAGGAGTCCATATGGGTGCTAATGAAAGAAGCCAAAAGGGCTACAGGGTTTGGCTGTGTGCCAAATTAACCCCCACTGAGCAGTCTGAAGCTGCACCTACCTGGTGTCTCACTGTTTCAGTAGATAGAGAATCTGCACGCACTTGCTGGGTCCTCTGCTCATGGTCTCACAAGATGGCAGCCAAGCCATGGCCAGGTTACGCTCCTCTCAGGAACTTAGGGTCCTCCCACAAGCTCGGGGAGATTGGCAGAATTCAGTTCCTGATGGATGTGGGATTAAGATCCTCAGCCCCTCAAGGATTCCCACAGTTTTCTGCCATGTGGCCCATTTCACCATAGTTCACATGATGCCCACTTGCTACTCTGAAGCTAGCAGGAGAATCTCTGTCTCCCACGTGCTAAGATGGAGTCCTAGATGATCATGAGGACAACCTCCCAATGTGGTCATACAACCTAATCTACTGAGGGAGTAACACCTCTCCCCTTCACCTTATTCTACTGACAGGAAGGGGCTGGGATTTAGCTCAGTTGGTAGAGCACCACTCTGCAGTCTCTGAGATCCCAATTTCAATTCCCAGCACCATGAGAAATGGAAAAGGACATGGCAATCCTCTCCCAAGGCAATCCCAAAACAGTCAGCCATTGAAAACCCTATGAAGGTCACTATGAGTTGGACAAGACTCCACGGCACCTAACAACAATAACAGTAGGAAGTATAATACAGATTCTTCCCACACTTACCTGGGAGGGGATCATACAACAGGTGTAAGTCATTGACGATGGCCTCAGGGCATGTCTGCCCCAGGAGGGGCAAAGAACAGAGCCTGAGAACTGGTAGAGATGGCAGACAGTGAGCTCAGAGGGAGTTAGACAACTTAGGCAGCTAGCTAAGGAGGCGAGACTTTGGAGAGAAGGAAATTTACAGAGCACAGTTTGGCATTTGATGTGACAATCTCACCTACTCTAGGAGTATTAGTAAAACTCTTCATTGCCTTCCAAAGATTTAGGGATCAGTTTGTGGTGGTGGTGCTTTTCTTCGTTTTTGTTTGGTTTGTTAAAAGTGTAATTCTCAGGCCAGGTGGCAGGGCACATGCCTGTAATCCTAGAGACTTGAGAGATGGGTCAGGAGGATCATAAGTTTGAAGTCAAAGGCAGCCTGCATAACATAGTGAAACCCTGACTTGAAATAAAAAATAAAAAGGGATTGAGGGTGCAGCCCAGTGGTAGAGTGCTTACAAAGTATGCACGAGGCCCTGAGTTCAGCTCCCTCCATCAAATAAAAAAATGTAATTCTCAAATTGACAAAACCTACTTCTTCTACAAGCCCAGAACATAAGGCAAGGTTTTATTTAACTATTTAATGAGGGAACAAACAGAAAGATAAAAGAGCTAGAAAGAAAAGCATTTGAGAAAAGAAATGTAATCATTGGAAATGCGTGCAGAAATGAGAATGTCAAGTTAGATATAAAACCAATTAACTTTCTGTAGAGCAATAAAGCCATATTTGGGGTTATCTTCTATCAAGTCCAAGTACACACACACACACACACACACACACACACACACACACACACCACATCAATTTTCAATAAGTTAACCTTTAATTTTAAGAGGCATTTTAAAGTGGGCCTTCATCAGCTACAGCTAGTTGGTCAATGCAAGTTATAGCCCAATAACATATTTCAAAATTCATGCAACTATCCCTTTGCATTATACCCAAATTTAGATATTTATTCCTGAGCTGACTTTAGATTAATCAACATGCTAAAATTAGTCTTAAGATAATTTTTGAATTGACCTAGTCACATCTTGTTTAAAATTTTGGCTTCATATGGCACAGAGATTCCAACTTTGGTATGTCTTTTCACTATAGCAGAGAAAACTTACTAGTTTAACACTATTTGTCTGATGTAGAGAGATAGTCACTTTTTATACTGAAATTTTAATTGATTAGGAATTGAGTAAGGTACTATAAGAATAGGAGATATGGGAGACAGTGTATTAGTTCATTCCATTGGTATTAACAAAATATGGGAGACTGAATACTTCATAAAGAAAAAAAGTTTATTTAATTCACAGTTCTGGAGGTCCAAACACATGACATCAGTATCTGCTCAGTTCTGATAAGGACCACCTTAACTCCAACACATCCTGCTGGATGGCAAAATGGCAGAAGCATAAGTATGAGCAACAACATAATGAAGCAGAGAGAGCTAGAGAGACCTTGTCAAGGCCAGCGTTGCTCTTTGATAACAATCATCTCAAGAGAATTAACCAGGACCCATGAGAACTACCTTAAAACGTTCTGAGGACAGCTCTTCCACATGACCCAGTATCTCCCACCAAGCCCCACCTCTTAAAGGCCTCATCACCCCTTAACATTGCCACTCAGGGAACCAAGCTTCCAACAAATGAGCCAATGGGGGACACACTCAACCATATCCAAACCACAGCAGGTAATAACTGCACAGTGCTTCAAAAGTCATTTTTATTACAAAATGTGAAGGATTTTCACAGATTTATCTTACATAAGAAAGCTGATGACAGATTTTCTAAAGGTTTTCAACTACCACATGTTACTACTGAGGATTTACTTGTCAATAACAGCAATGTATCACATATGGCATAAGAAAGGAAGCTGTAGTTAATAAAGCAAATGGGATCAGCACCTATACTTTCTTCCTTCAAGAAAAGAAACATGAGTTTTCTCTTTACGAGACTGCCAAATTCAACCAAATCAGGTCCAAAAATAATCTGAAATTATTAGAAACTTGGAAATAAGTAAAAATGATTACAAGGTGTTCACACAACACTGTGATGGTCTTGATTTTCTATTGCCTAGGCTACTTTACAAATCTTCAGAGGCAGAAGTTAATTTGTAGGCTTTTGTCCAATACTGACATAGATCATTGTTTTCAGTAGAACATATAACCCCAAAGATCATAATCACCCTGGTGAACATTGACTAGCTTTGTTTCTGTTGCAGTAAACTTATCCAAATGTTACACTGAAATACCTTTGTGCTGATCACCTTTACACCGTTGTGGAAAAACACCTGAGAAAATCAACTTGTAAGGAGGAAAGGTTATTTTGGCTCACAGTTTTGCAGGTTTCAGTCCATGATCTGTTGGCTTATTGCTGTTGGTCCTATGGTGAGTCACTGCATCATGGTAGGAATAAAGATTAAAGGAAGCTGCTCAGCTCAGGGCAGCCGGGAAGGAAAGGAAGTAACAGGAAGGGGCAAGGGTCCCAATATCCCCACCAAGGGCACACCCCCAGTGACCTAACTTCCACTATGCCCCACCTCTTAAAGGTTTTACTATCTCCCAATAATGTCACAGACTGGGGACCAAGCCAATAGCCCGTGAGTCTTCAGTGGCATTTCAGATGCAAATTCCAGCAACCTCTATTCTCAAGGGTTCTTCACACTGATTTTAGGATCTCACTGCATCCCTCATGAATTAATGAGTTATAGGAAATCTCTGACATGCATTAATTTTATATTTATGTCATGAGGACAACCTCCCCATATGGTCATACAACTTAATCTACTGAGGGAGTAACACCTCTCCCCTTCGCCTTATTATACTGACAGGAAGGGGCTGGGATTTAGCTCAGTTGGTAGAGCACTGCTCTGCAGTCTCTGAGATCCCAAGTTCAATTCCCAGCACCATGAAAAAGGGAGAAGGACATGGCAATCCTCTCCCAAGGCAATCCCAAAACAGTCAGCCATTGAAAACCCTATGAGGGTCACTATGAGTTGGACATGACTCCACAGCACCCAACAACAACAATAGGAAGCATAACACAAGTTCCTCTCACACTCACCTGGGAGGGGATCATACAATGGGTATAAGTCATTGACGATGCCCTTAGGGCATGTCTACTCCAGGAGGGGCAAAGAACAGAGCCTGAGAACTGGTAGAAACGGCAGACAGTGAACATTTGGAAAATGTCACCATGTCTCTGGTGGAAAATAAAAGACATTTGATGAAATGACCATTGATTTGAAGTGTAAAATATCCAGATTCCATCTCTGTCAGCTTTATAATCTCCAGAAAATCACTTCGGCCTCGGCTCCCTCCTCTGTTAAGTGGGAATAAGGTGGATATTGGGCCAGTGAATCAGTTTCCTTGTCCCAGAGTAAGAGTTTACTGATAGCTCTTAGGCCTTCGTGACAGAAGCTGATGGTTTGAGTTAAAGGAAGCTAGTTATAGGATCCCTCAGAAGTCCTGAATTTGAGACCTGAAGCTTAGAACTGGCTCTTTAGCTGAAGAAGTGAGCCCCAACCAAAAGACGCAGAACATGCAATAGCTCAACAGTGGTACAAATGTACAACTTCAGACTCTCCCAATTCCTTCCTGTCAGTTTTGCGTTTTTTAGTTGAAACAAGAGAACAATGGTCTTTGCATCCTCACTCAAGTGAAGACTTCAACTAAAACTTAACCAAACAGGAACAGAAGATAAACTCAACAGGAGCCACTAGGATCAGCTTCCTACATTGTCTTCTGCCTACAATCACACTATTCTGTAATTCATGTTTTAATATGTTAAGTTTGATCCAAAGCTACCTCTGCACATATTTTAAGTTTGGCTTAAAGGTTTCTCAGTACATGGTATATAAGTCAGCTGGTGTTACAGAAAAACCACCCAAAACAAAGTTATGGAAGAAAAGTTTTATTGGGAGCTCAGTTAGAGGATCAGTCCACAATGGTGGCAGAAAGGCATGGTGGCAGGGCAGGCATCTGGGTAGGTGGCTTGGTCATCACAGGGCAAGAGAGACAGAGAGAAACTAGAGCCATGAGTCTGGGGAAAAAATCCTCCAAAGGCCTGACCCCAGTGAGTCACTTCCACAAAGCTAGATCCTGCCTCCCAACATTTCCAGAGTCTCCACAAAAAGTGCCACCATCTAGGGGCCAAATGTTAAATCACATGACCTTTATATTCAAACCATGATACATAGAGAACTCATAACCTAACTTGTGCAAACAGACTATAATATACTCTTGTATCAAGTAGCTGAGCCTCAGCCAATTACAAGTGGCCATTCAAAAAATGTTCAAATACGACAGGAGCTATAACCAATCAGCCTGCAGCCATAGTCCTGTGGCAACTGATCCCATCAGATCTCGGAATCTAAGCAGGGTGGGGCCTGATTAGTACTTGGATGAGAGACCACCTGGGAACACCAGGTGCTATAGGCTTGGGAGACGGACCCAGCAACCCACTCCCAAAAATCACTCTGCCATTGAAAACCCTATGAATAGCAGAGAAGCACTGACAATAGTGTTTTCCCTGTTGTACATAGGGTCGCTATGAGTCGGATATTGACTTGATGGCACCTAACAACAACAACATAATCAATCAGGCTGTCTCTAACCCTCACTGCCATTTTCTGTATGTCACTTCCTTTTCTCTGGCTATAATCCTGCCTATGTGATTGGACATCCAAAATCATTTTTGCTTGGAACTGCTGAAAGATTCTAGAAATACAAATAAAGCAAATTAGGATCTATTAAACTATTCAGGCCCCATGGTACATGCTGATAATCCCAGGAACTTGGGAGGCTAAGGCAGGAGGATCATGAGTTCAAGTCCAGAGGCAGCTTGTCAAGGTAGCAAGATCTTAGCTCAAAATAACAAATAAGCGGGCACAGTGGCGCAGGCCTGTAATCCCAGCAACTCCGGAGGCAGAGGCAGGAGGATCCCAAGTTTGAGACCAGAGGCAGTCTGCATAACTTAGCGAGATCCTGTCTCAAAAAGTAAAAAAATGGACCGGGCATGGAGCTCAGTGGTCCAGCGCTTACAAAGCATGCAAAGTGTGAGGCCCTGGGTTCAACCCCTAGTACTGCAAAATAAATTAATTAAATTAAATTTAAATTAAATTAAATAAAAAGGGGGCTGGAGTACAATGGTGGAGCACTTACTTGCCTGGCACAGGCAAGTCCCTGGGTTCAACCTCTCAGTACTGCCTACACACACACACACACACACACACACACACACACACACACACACACCTGTAAAACTAAACTTATTAAAATTTTGACTTTTAACAAATGCATATTCTTAAATCATGCTTTATTGTTATTAAAATTACCTGATTTTTTTTTTCCTTTTGCCTTCCAAATCAATTTGATATGACCATAGTGAGCATCTCCTCCCTGCCTGCTAGGTTACCCAGCTAGTTTTGAAAACACAGGCAATAGGAAACCCACACTTGTTCTTAAGCAACTGTGGTCTAGTGGTCAGACATTGCCCACTTTTTTAGAATACAAAGGTATGAGGGCAACAAAACATTTCTCTACTTCACAGTAGAACCACTTCATAAAAATGCACAATGGTACTTCTATGTTCTAGGAGTCTGTCCCTTTCAAAACTCATGCTGAAAATTAATCCCGAAAGTGGTACTTTAATAGTATTTGGAGGCAGGGTCTTTGGGAAGCAAATGGGATTAGATGAGGTTAAAAGAGTGTCTTTAAAAGAGGAGGAAGAGAAACCCAGGTGAGCACACTTGCTGTGTCTCACTCTGTGATGCTTTGTGCCACCCTGGAGCTCTGCAGAGTCCCCACCAGTGAGAAGGACCTCACTAGCTGCACCCCACAATCTTGAGCTCTGCAGCCTTCAGAACTGTAAGCCAAATAAACCTTTATTCCTTATAGATTGCCTAGTCCATGGGATTCATTTATAGCAATGGGAGATGGACTAAGACAGCTATAAAGCTGAGCTATAAAGCCCAGAATGCCACACCTGTGATATTGCCGTCTTCCTCAGAGACAGAGACACTAATTCTAAATCACAAGCACAACCTGCCAAGAATCTATTAACAGCTTTTCATCACCAATAGATGGCTAGATTTGAAAAGCTGTAGGCTTCTTTTTCAAAAGGTGTTTTGTGACATAATAGTTTGAGTGCCCTCAAAAACCACAAAGGGAAGCCGGGCATTGTGGCTCACACCTTTAATCCCAGGAACTCAGGAGGCTGAGGCAGGAGGATTATAAATTCAAAGCCAAGGGCAGCCTGTGTAATTTAATGAGACTCTATCTCAAAATGTTGTTTGTTGTTTTTAGGTGCTGTACAGTCAGGTCTGTCTCACAGCGACCCTATGTACAACAGAATGAAACACTATCTGACACTGTGTAATGCCCAGCACTGTCAATGCTTCTCTGCTATTCATAGGGTTTTCAA
The DNA here is from genome assembly GCA_007922755.1 of Pedetes capensis. Taxonomy (NCBI): domain Eukaryota; kingdom Metazoa; phylum Chordata; class Mammalia; order Rodentia; family Pedetidae; genus Pedetes; species Pedetes capensis. Next base: position 18,998 of record VMDO01012714.1, on the reverse strand, counting down.
TGGCAGATTGTTTTAGTAGTGGATTGCCAGGTCCTTCTCCCTACCTCAAAATTTAGCCAGGGTGACCAATCATCCTGTTTTCCTGAGACTGAAGGGTCTCCCAAGATCTTCAGTGATATTGTGAGAAAAGTCCTGGGCCAGCCAGAATGAGTTGACCAACCTACTTAAAGGTTTTCCAGAAATATCCAGCCATCAACACAGTGGCTAGATGTTTTCAAACTGATCTGGTGGAATTTAGCAGCATCCATAATATTTTAGGAACAAAGCAATATTTCTTTATGTAAAGTTCGAAAAGGACAGGGATCCCTAATACCCAGTTTATAACATTGTTTCATGGTATTCGTCCTCACATGACCCATTCTGAGGCTGAAGGGCTCCTTCTAAGCCATGTACACACTTGAGTTGTACTTAAGATAGGGGAATATAACCCAAATATGCATACAAGTTTTATTACATATCAGTCAAAAATTTCCGTAAACATTGTAAGTTGATGAAAGTGTAACCAAAAGTGGTATAATAGTTGCACAATGGAAAAAGCAAATGCTGCATTACTCTATACCCCCAACATTTACCAATAAAGGGAGAGAAAAAAGAAATGCATGTAAGGAAATTTCATACTGAGACCCATTAAGTTGTACATTAAAAATTACTAATAAAAAAAATTTAAAAGAAAAGACTTAGGAAATCTGCCTTTAGCACACTCTTAACTATATAGAACACAATGTGAAAATTCTAGATATGCTAAGACTGAAAAAATAATGTCTATAGCTCACTTTCAAATGGCCAGTCAAAAAATGTATGTTGTTTTAATCAGAGATTTAGACTTAAATATGCTTAAGTACACAAATAAAGCAAACAGGCTAAGAACTGTTGGCTGTCAGTGGTGGGGATATGAGTAATCACAGTAACATTCTTCAATTGTCTATATCCCTGAAAGATTTTTATATTAAAAAGTTTGGGGCCAGGGGAAAAGTGAACTTGAACAGTACCTTGGTTTTGAAGCAAACATTTAAGAATCCCACTGAAGATCTTGGGCTGGGATTTAGCTCAGTTGGTAGAGCGCTGCACCGCAGTCTCTGAGGTCCCGAGTTCAATTCCCAGCACCGCAAAACTGGGAGAAGGACCTGGCAATCCACTCCCAAGGCAATCCCGAAGCACTCAGCCATTGAAAATCCTATGAGGGTCGCTATGAGTTGGATATCGACTCGACGGCACCTAACAACAACAACAACAACAACAACCTGAAGATCTTGTCTTCCTACAATGCATATGGTAAAGTGATGCCAGAAATTTGTACGCAAAGAGTGTGTGCATATTTTCATGATTCCACTATGGGTACCAGGTGGAGGGAAAGAGGAGAGCTTACGTATTTTTGGTAGATGCCAGTGGCTTGAGAACCTGGGATCTGAGAGTGCCATGGACATTATCAGAACTGCTAATAGAGGAATATGCCTCACTTTTGCTTCAATAGCAGTGGTAACAGCATCTTAGAAGGGTGATCTGAGACCATGGACTAGCATCATTAGTATAGCTATTCCTATCTTTTAGAGGTGGCAAGAACAAAATAAAAATAGAGAAAAAGAAGTTGTCGATATATATTGTTGTTATTAGGTGCCATCGAGTCAGTATCTGACTCATAGCGACCCTCATAGGGTTTTCAATGGCTGACTGTTTCGGCATTGCCTTGAGAGTGGATTGCCATGTCCTTCTCCCTGTTGACATATATGTTTAGTTTATGTTTGACAACATATAACAGAAAAACAAAGGTAACCATGGCTTTGAAAAGGGTTATTTTCTCACATAAAAGCAGCTCAGAGATTACAGGTCTAGGAAGGCTTTGTGACATAATTAAGCTATGAGTAACCTATGTTTCTTTCTTCTTTATGCTTTTCTATCCTCAGCACATAGTATGGATCCTCTTGATCCAGCCTGGTTGCTGTGGCTCTATTCAGTTGCCTCTATTCCAAGGAGCCAGGCCCAGGCTGGCCTCTAACTGATTAAGTAGCCCAGGCTGGCCTTAAACTTGTGATCCTCCTGCCTCCACCTACCCAGTGCTGGGATTGTAGGCATGCATCATCATGCTCTGATGTCCATCCTCTTTTAATGAACCCTCCTTACATATCATTGGCCAGAACTAAGCTATATGGACATGCTTAGTAGGTCGCTATGAGTCAGATACCGACTTGATGGCACCTAACAACAACATTAAGGAACTTAAATTTAAGGGGCTGGGATTTAGCTCAGTTAGTAGAGTGCTGCGCTGCAGTCTCTGAGGTCCCAAGTTCAATTCCCAGCACCACAAAAATGGGAGAAGGGCCTGGCAATCCACTCCCAAGGCAATCCTGAAACAGTCAGCCATTGAAAACCCTATGAGGGTCGCTATGAGTCAGATACCAACTTGATGGCACCCAACAACAACAACAATCATACTAGAGAGCTTAGGTTTGGCTTAGTTGGTAGAGCACTGCTTTGCACTCTCTGAGGACCCAGCACCGCAAAAATGGGAGAATGTGGCAATCCACTTCCAAAGCAACCCCAAAAGAAACAGCCATTGAAAACCCTTTGAGAAGCCAAGGGCAGTGGCACACACCTGTAATCCCAGCAGCTCAGGAGGCAGAGGTAGAAGGATTGCAAGTTCAAGACCAGAGGTAGTCTGCATAATTTGCCGAGACCCTGTATCAAAAAAGTAAAAATAAAATGAGCTGGGGGTGCAGCTCAGTGGTACAGCACCTGCAAAGCATGCAAGTATGAGGCACTGGGTTCAACCCCTACTACTGCAAAAAAAAAAAAGAAAGAAAAGAAAAAGAAAAAGAAAACCCTTTGAGGGTCACTATGAGTCAGACCCAACTTGACACCACCTAACAACAATAAAAAGTCATACTAGAAATATAGTCCTAATTTAGCTAAGCACACTGCCCTTCCCTCTCCATTTTTCTCAGTCATATAGTGGTTCTGGTGCATTATAAGAGAGAGAGAGAGGCAGGATATTGGAAGGTATTCAGCAGTTTGTGCCTCTGTGGGCTTGGATGCCCAGCACATAAGCCATTGGTCCCTCAGACAGATTCTCAAAGCATTTTCCCAGCCTGCAATGTGTTCCACATGGCTGGGCCTCTCTACTGCATAACGTGCCTTAGTTTCGCATACTACCCGGGCTCCACCACAGGCCTAGAAAAGCCAAGATGGTAGGTCAAACCAAATGGGAGGGATGCCCGCCTGAGTGGAAAGCCAGAATCACTGCCAACAGAGCCACAGAAAGTCATGGACCAAACCCAAGAGGGAAGAAGATGAAATGGAAGAGAAAGTAGCCATGACAGGATTTTGGAAGGTTGGCTGCAGGGCAAATGAAGGAGTTAGGAAGTCATGGAAGAAGGTGATTTCACTTGTTAAATGGTGCGTGTACTCTGGAGCTTCCTTTCTGTGGTCAAAATGTTTCCTGGGCACAAGGTCCCCTTAAAGGAATAATGCAGGACAGGGAGAGGAGATCTGCAGTGTGGGATGTATTTTAGAGGCAACAGGAAATATTTGCTGGAGCTAGATGCTCTTCTTTGGGCTGAGAACTCAAAATCAGCCCTAAATGCCACCTGAGGGGCTAAAAGACTAGACTTTCCTAGGGTTCAAAACACCTTGAGAAATATAAGCATACTATTATCATACCCCTGGGTGTGTCTCACGCAAGTCAGCAGAACTATTTCATAGAGTGCAGGAAAGAGAAACAGGACCCTGGGCACTGGGGAAGGAGAGTGGCCAAGCAGAGGTCAAGGGCAGGATGGATCGAGAGGCACCCCAGGATGGCAGTTGCCTGGAGCGCCAACTGATAATGGCACCAACACAGCACTGGGATGGGAGGAAACACTGGCCACTTAGCTCTGATTTCTCCATATTGCTCCTTACTTTGTTGAGAAACTCTAGCTTGTTGTCACTAATTCCTCTACCTCAAAGTGAACCTAGGCAAAGCCACCCTCCCACCCCCCACACACACAGCACCACTTTAGGTGTCTCCATCAGCCGTGAAGCATGACCAGGCTGACAGCCCCACACTGAGAAAAACGTCACCCGAAGCTCTGGCTCCCAGCAATGCTGCATGTGCTGCGGCTGCTGACTTTAAAAATTATAACTTGTTGAGCCGGGTGCGGTGGCACACGCCTGTAATCCCAGCGGCTTAGGAGGCGAAGGCAGGAGGATCGCAAGTTCAAGACCAGAGGAAGTCTGCATAATTTAGTGAGAACCTGTCTCCAAAAAGTAAAGAAAATGGGCTGGAGGTGGCAGCTCAGTGGTCCAACACTGCAAAGCATGCAAGCACAAGGCCCTGGGTCCAACCCCCAGTACAAAAAAAAAAGAAAGAAAGAAAAAGAAAAGAAAAGAAATTATAACTTGTTTAGTATGTCTCCCCAAAACATGTCCAGACCAGAAAAAATGAAAATGAAAAAATAGAAGCTCTATCAAAAACTGAAAAATATTTATGTTGCACAAGTAAGAAAAAAGCTTTTATTTTAACATAACTTTCTGGTGCTCGTTTGTTGCCCTTTATTATCATCAGAGAGAGGCACACAGCTCCAGAAGTATGGGGCAAGAGTTTAGATGGGCGTATCCCTTAAGCTCATGTGCTGGAAGCCTCGTCCCCATGTGGCAGTGCTGGGGTGGTGGAACTTTTAAGAGGAGGAGCCTGGTGGGAGGCGATGGGGTTCCACCTCATGGATGGCTTAATGCTGTCTCTTGGGGCTGGGCCAGGTCTCATGGGACTGGATTAGTTCCCATGAGAATGGGTTGTTATAAGCAAGCCTGGCAGGTCCCCTGAATCTCTCTTCCTCAGGGTAATTTAGAAGAACAGAGTTTATGTTCTCACTGTTCTGGAGGCTGAGAATCCCAAGATCAAGGTGCCGGTAGGTGTTGCCTGGTGAGGACAGTGCTCTGTTTCCAAGGAAGGCAAAGGCAAAATTAACTAAATATCACATAAGCCTTTCTTATAGAAGCCTCCATCCCATCCTTAAGGGAGAAGCCCTCTTCTTAAAAGCTCTACCTTTTAACACTTTCACATTCCCAACACCCTAATTTTGGGGTAAAGAGTACATTCAAACCATAGCACTAACACTATAGGTCCCTACATGATCCATGATACCTCAGTGGAGCCTGGCACCTCAGGAGGTTACAATCAGCTTTCAGTCCCTCATTCATGGGTATGGCCAGATAGCCATGGGTAGACACTGGAGAAAGTCTCTACCATGGAAAAGGAGAGCCCAAAAGAAACAGGGGGAAAAACTTGGAAGAAACAGAAAATGTAAGGGGGAGAAAGCATTTTTTTAAAATCTCCCTAAGATTCTCAAAGGAAGAGAACATATTATACACATGCCCCAAGAGAATACTATAAAAAGAGAATAATCAGGAAATATGAATTACAATCTATCGTGAGGAATATGGTAAGCAGACTTCCAAAAATTTCCCCGTAAGATCCCTATCCCTGGTTATTCAAAGACAAATCTAGATATTCTATGAAGGGACATTACAGATGGAAGTGAAGCTCCTAACTAACTGACCTTAAAAGAGGGAGATTATCCTAGATTATCAAGGGGATACAAAGAAATTATATTAGCCCCTAATTATAGGAGAGAAATACAAATGATTAAGGAAGAGAGATTGAGATGTGAGAAGCTCTACAATGTAAGGCCACAACCAAGGAGTACTATGTGGTAAAGAATGCAGATAGCCTGTAGGAGAACAAAGGCCAACAAGGAAATGGGGACTTCCATCAAACAACCCATAAGACTGGATTCTGCCAATCACCTGAAGGAGCCTGGGAACAGAATCTTCCCAGAATCTTGAGATCAGAGCTCAGCCCACCACTGCCTTGATTTTCATCTTGTGCTACTCTACACAGAGGACCCAACCAACCCCTGCTGTGCCCAGACTTCTGACTCACAGAAACTAGGAAATAATAAATGGGTGCTATGTAAACATCCAACTCTGTAGCAATGCTTTACGGTAGTGGTGGGAAACTAATACAAGGAGTTTCTTCAAGAAATAGAAATTAAGAAGGAGAAGGGAATTCAGTCCATAGAAGCCATTAAAGGACAAACCAAGAAGGTCCAACATGAAGGAAAGCCATGGAAGATACACACAACTCAGGAAATACAGGAAAGAGACAAACCAATACAAAGAGACAGCCAGAGAAAAAGAGTATGCAGTTGAAGGACATGAGTTCTGGATAGCACATGCCCAGCATGATGGGTATAAAAACATGCCACAAAGGTACATCATTTTCCTGAAATTTCAGAATGGTGAGAACAGAAAGAACACGCAGCAAAGTGCCCAGGGACAAAATAAACCACATTACATCAAATGATCAAGAGGCAAAATAGCTTTGGACATCATGACTGAAGTGCTGGGACAGAGAAGCCAGTGGAAGAAGCCTTCAAAAGTCTGAGGAAAGGCAATTTCTAGGCTAGAATTAATTCTACAGTGGGCCAAATGACCACTGAAGTGTGATGGCACTAATCACATTTTCAGACATGTTATCGCTCATAGAATGTCTCCTGGCATCCGTCACAGATGTTGCAGCAAAACAAGGAATTAAATCAAGAAAACAGAATATGCAGGAGGCCTGGGAAGGGGAAGGTGGATGGACAGGAAGTGTCGGTCTTATGACAAATTTGGCAGAAATATCAGACCTTTAAATGTGGATTACAATAAAAATTGAAAAATACACATATTATCAAACTGTAAAGAAAAGTAGAGTGAAGAAAACTAACCCAAAGTAAAGTCAGGCCTCTCAAATGCATCCTGTCTGGCCTTGATTAATTCCAAGAGCTGGATCACAAATTTGGCTCTGCTCTTCTAGGATGCCTAGACCACATAGATACACTATTGGTTACAAGATTTATAGTGGCCATCGGACAAAACCACCACAGCTGTTCAACACAAAAGCAGCTTTTCCTAAAACCTGAGACAAATTTCTCCCATGGGCCCTCATAAAGAGGACACGGCATAATGTCATAGTCATTGCCCTTGAAAATATCCCAGCGATGTACACAGCAGTAGATTTTACATCGCTCAGCCTTACCGTGGCCATCAAAATCAGCAGATGGTAGAAAACAGAAGCACAATTTAATACAATCCCAGAGCCAAAAGTACATATGCCGAGGGTAACATCAGAGGCACATGCCCTTCAGTCAGTCCTCAATGAATATTGCTTCTCATAACCCAGATGCTTTCCCATGAATTTCCATATTTACTGGAAGTGGAGCAGAACCTTTCATATTGAGGTTCAGAAGCAAGAGGTACATCAGATGAACTCAGGTTACCAAAGGCCAACAGCCTAACAGCCTAACAGGTTAGCCTGCCCATTTCATGATGTGCAAAAGACGCAAAACTCGTGCATTGGAGACAAAGGACTGCATTACTGATAGCATAAGAGTAGTCAGAGAATTCGTATTTGTGCTGGGTCCCCAATCCCAATCCCTATAGAATACAAAGAAGGCCTGGCAATTCCTGTCCACACTCTGGGTTGCAATTCAGGAAAGAAATCCTGAGTTTAAGGAACCAGAATTTTTTATAGTGAGTAAAATGGCTGCCTTGATTTCCTTTTGCTCTTGAGAAAGACACTCTCTGTCTTCTGAAGTTGATAGTAAATCTGCTCTTTGCTCCGCAGGCAGATTCTACATCTTCTTTGTCTTTTCACTCTACAAACATCCTTGAAAAGATAGCCTACAACAAATGCAGTCAGTGCCTAACCTTACAGAGTATGTGCAAGTCATACAGACAGGCAAGAGAACCATAGAGAGTGGCCTCCCAACAGTGGATGGGAAGGGTCGGGTGACAAGTGGCAAATTTCAAGAGTTCAGATACCACCTCAAGGACAGATTTGATGCATTAAACAGTAATGATTGAAGACCAGGCAGAGTTGTGCCATGACATCAAAGATATCATTCATGAGGAAAGCAAAAGGTTATTTAAAAGACAGGAAAAAAACAAAAGACCAAAATGCATGTGAAAAGAGACTCTGAAACTTGCCTTTGAACATATAGCACCTAAGGTAAAAGAAGATATGATAAAATTAAAGGCCTAAACAGAATATTTCAAAGGGCAACTCAATAAGACAAAATCAAATACTATAGTGACATGTGCAAAGAGCTGGAGATAGAAAACCAAAAGGGAAGAACATTCTGTTTTTCTCAAGCTTAAATAATTGAGAAAAAAACTCAAGCCTCAACTGTCAATAGTGAAAGATTTTACAGGGAAATTATTCAACAACACAGGAAACATCAAAAGAAGATAGAAGGATTACACAGAGTCATCATACCACAAAGAACTAGTCAATAACCAACTATTTCAAGAGGTTTCAGTGTGATCAGGAATCAGTGGTACTTAAGGAAGAAATGGAAGCTGCCTTGAAGGAATTGGTGAAACACAAGTCTTCAGGAATTGATGGAATACCAATAGAGATGTTTCAACAAAGAGATGCAACACTGGAGGTGCTCACCTGTTTATGCCAAGAGATTTGGAAAACAGCTCCCTGGACAACTGACTGGAAGAGATCCATATTTGTGCCTTTTCCTAAGAAAGGGGATCCAACCAAATCTGGAAACTATTGAATGATAACATTAATATTACACCTAGTAAAATTTTGCTAAAGATCATTCAAAAATGACTGCAGCAGTATATTAACAGGGAACTGCCTGAAAATCAGGCCAGATTCAGAAGAGGGAGTAGAATCAGGGACATCATTGGTAATGTCAGATGGATATTAACCAAAGGAAGAGAATGCCAGAAAGATGTCTATCTATGTTTTATCAACTATGCAAAGGCATTTGACTGTGTGGGTCACAACAACTTATGAATAATGTTGTGAAAAATGAGAATACCAGAGCACTTAATTGTACTCATGAGGAATCTGTACATGGACCAGGAGGCAGTTATTTGAACAGAACAAGGAAACACTGCCTGGTTTAAAGTCAGGAAAGGTAAGCATCACAGCTATATCCTTTCTCCATACCTCTTTAATCTCTATGCTGAGCAAATAATTTAAGAAGCTGGACTTTATGAAGAAGATCATGGCATCAAGATTGAAGGAAGACTCATCAACAACCTGCATTATACAGATGACACAACTTTGCTTGCTGAAACTAAAGAGGATTTGAAGCTTTTACTGATGAAAATCAAAGAGCACAGCCTTCAGTACAGATTGCACCTCACCATCAAGAAAATAAAAACCCTTACAACTGGGTCAATATGCAACTTCATGATAAATGAAGAAAAAATTGAAGTTGTTCAAGATTTTGCTTAACTTGATTCTATAATCAACACCCATGGAAATAGCAGTCAAGAAATCAAAAGACACATTGTTTTGGGAAAAGTTGTTGCAAAAGACCTCTTTAGAGTGTTAAGAAGTAAAGATACCACATTGAAGACAAAGGTGTGCCTGACTCATGCCATGGTACTTTCAGTTGCATCATATTGTGAAAGCTGGATATTGAACAAGGAAGACAGAAGAAGAATTGATGCTTTCAAATTATGGCACTGGAGACAAATATCTAATATACCATGGACTGCCAAAAGAACCAACAGATCCGTCCTAACAGAAGTACAACCAGAGTGCTCCTTGGAAGTAAGGATGGCTAGACTGCATTGTATGTATTTTGGACATGGAGTCAGGAGGGAACAATCCCTGGAGAAGGACACCATGTTTGGGAGAGTGGCAGGTCAATGATAAAAAAGAAGACCCTCAACTAGATGGATTGACACAGTGTCTGCAACAATGGGTTTAAACCTAAAAGAAATAGTGTTCATGAAACAGTGTCAGGAAATGTTTTGTTCTGTCTTACATAGAGTTGCTATAAGTTGGACCTCACTTGAGGGCACCTAACAACAGCAACATTAAAATGGTAAAGATGATTCTACTCAAGGGGAGATTATCACAACAGGTATAGGGCCTACTACAATGAGAAAGAGCAATTAGGCTTGACTCCACATCCAATAAGGACAAGTTGTTGTTGTTGTTGTTAGGTGCCGTGGAGTGGAGTCCAGCACATAGAGACCCTATGTACAGCAGATAGAAAGACTTCCCAATTCTGTGCCAGGCACATGATCTTATTTATGTTTAAGCCCATTGTTGCAGACATTGGGTCAATCCATCTGGTGGAAGGTTTTCCTTTTTTTCATTGACATGCCACTCTCTCAAATATGTCTTTCTCCAGGCATTGGTCTCTCCTGACTATATGTCCAAAATATGTAAGCTAAAGTCTGGCGATTCCAAGGTTGCACTTCTTCTAGGACAGATCTGTTGGTTCTTTTGGCAGTCCATGGTATATTTAATAGATGTCTCCGGCACCATAATTCAAAAGCATCAATTCTTATCCTGTCTCCTTTGTTCAATGTCCAGCTTTCACAACCATATGATGCTACTGAAAATACCATGGCATGAGTCAGACACACCTTCGTCTTCAATGTGACATCTGTGCTTTTCAATACTCTAAAGAGATCTTTTGCCACAGCTTTTCCTAGAGCAATGCATCTTTTGATTTCTTGACTGTTGCTTCCATAGGTGTTGATTATAGAGCCAAGCAAAGCAAGTGGAAATTTATAACCAAGGAGTAGGATAGAGGTCAGTGGGTGGCAAATTACTAAGGAGGAAACATTAAGGATGGGGGACAGTCATTGCTAGACAGATTCAACAGAATGCTTGCTGAAGGGAGGCCAAGGGAACATAGTTAGATACCAAGGATGGGCAGTCTTTGCTAAGCTGATTTAGCAGGATTGTTGCTCACCAGGATTCTACAAGGACACAGGAAAGACCAAGGCCAGGGCCTGGTCAGAAAGGGCTCAGAGTCATCAGTCTTAAGTTAGATCAAAGGAGAGTCTTTGCCAGGAGCTCCTCTCCCTCACAGCTTTGATGGAGTGAAAGACTACATAGAGGCTGGCACTTCAACTGGACAGTGACACCATAAATGCTCTGGAACAAATATGGCCCTGTGAGTGATGTCCTGCACTATCCAGAGTGCATCTTGAGCCTTCTTAAGATCATAGACATAGATAGACATGGTTCCTTGTTTGTTTGTTTGCAGTACTAGGGGTTGCATCCAGGACCTCGCACATGCTTTGCAAGTGTTCCACCATGGAGCTGCTCCCCCAGGTCCCCTGCCTTTTTCTTTTTTTTTTATCTTGTAATAAGGTCTTGCTGAGTTACACAGGCAGCCTCTGGCCTCAAACTTATGATTTTCCTGCCTCTACCTCCCAAGTCACTAGGATTACAGATGGGCCCCACCATGCCCAGTCTTGATGATTCCTTTACAAATAAATTGTAACCTCTGTTCATTTTTAACCCTAATTACTGAGCATGAATAAGTTTTAAAACTATTCAACTTCAAAAATTTTCAAAGTATATAGATATATTCAAAACTAGCTAAACATTTTAAAGTAACTTGCATATATACTAATTATTCACCTCCAAAAACAATTAGCATGAGTTTCCTAATAACAAAAATCATCTTTTATGTCAGCATAATATCATTGTCACCCCTAAGAAAATTAAAAATTCCATATACCACCTAATATCCTCTCCAGAGTCATAGTTGCCTACATGTAGAAAACTTTTACTTCCCATTTTATATTTGATATCTTTGCACTATGATCTGAATGTGTCCCTGAACATCCATGTGTTGGAGATTTAGTCCCCAGTGCAACAGTTTTGGGAGTTGGGGCCCAGTGGGAGATGTTTAAGTCATGAGAGGTCTGTCCTCATGAATGGATTAGTGCCATTATGAAGAGGGCTTTCTACTCACCTGCTATGTAAAGACACAGCATCCATTTCCTTTTTGCCCTTCTGCCTTCTGCTGTGTGAGGACACAAGAAGAAAGATTACACCAGATGCCAGTGCCTTGATCTTTGACTTTGCAGCTTCAGAACTGTGAGAAATAAATGTCTCTCTTTTATAAATTACTCAGTCTCAGGTATTCTACTATAGCAGCACGAATGAACTAAGATGTCTTCTCTGGTAAATGACTCTTTTAATATGTACATGTTTTCCTTCTAAATAAAAATATTTAGTTAAAAGAGAGAGAACCTAAGAGATAACTTAAAATTTTCCCCTCTGGCCTGACCATGAGTACTGATGGTATTCAGAATTCCATAGTAGCAACAAAATCAATTTTGAGTAAAGATAGTAGCCTTAAATAACTACCAGTGAAGAATAGAGATATGTCCAGTGGTGTGCTGATAAATCCTAGGAGAGGATTTAATTTAATAATTAATTTAATTTAATAATTTAATAATTTGTTGTTGTTGTTGTTAGGTGCCGTCGAGTCGATATCCAACTCATAGCGACCCTCATAGGGTTTTCAATGGCTGACTGTTTTGGCATTGCCTTGGGAGTGGATTGCCAGGTCCTTCTCCCATTTTTGTGGTGCTGGGAATTGAACTCCGGACCTCAGAGACTGCAGTGCAGCGCTCTACCAACTGAGCTAAATCCCAGCCCTTAATAATTTATAGTATTTTCTAATTTCCATGATATGAATATTCCTACCATGTCTGATTCAAGCTACCAGTTGACACCACTGACCAGATATGGGAAGAAATACATTGAATTACACATAGTAGTTGGATGCAGCAAATCACAAACATATCCCAAAGATTCCTCTTCTCTACACTAGCCCTCAGATGCAGAAACCATGGAGTTTGACAGTGCTAGACTAAGTCTGGAGAAAAAGGAGAAGAGGCAAGGAGGAGGCTAATTCTGGGAAGCTAATTTCTGATTAAGCATAAGAAAATCACTTTCTCTTCCTTTGAGCCTTTTTTACTGTGAAATTTCTGCTCAGATTCTCTCTCTCTTTAATGCATGTTAATATTCAAAAACCACTCAAGCTAAACACATATTGGAGTAGTAAGGTGTTCATGTAAACTTAATGGTCAGCTTTAAGTTTCTGGTTGTATTAGTTAGCTTTTCTAATTGCTATGACCAAGTACTTGACAGAAGCAACTTAAGAGAGAAAAGATTTATTTTGGATCATGGTTTTAGAGGGCTCAGTCCATGGTTGATTGGCCCCATACACTGCACCAGAATCAAAGTGGTAGGAGCATTTGGCAGAGAGAGCTGCTCACTTCATGGATGATCAGGAGGCAGAAAAATGGAGCATATAAGAAGAGGCCAGGGCAAGATACAATCCCCAAGGACATGTGCCCCCAGTGACCTACTTTCTCCAACAAGGCCCCAGGCCCCACCTCTTTCTTTCATGTCTTCTAAACAATATCATATTATGAATCTATCAGGGTATTAATCTATTCATTACTTAGAGCCCTCATGGTCTAATTGTCTCTGGACATGCCCTCACAGACACACCCTGAGGTCTGTTCTACTAATCCCTTGTTGTTGTTGTTAGGTGCTGTGGAGTTGTGTCCAACTCATAGTGACACTTACAGGGTTTTCAAGGGCTGATTGTTTTGAGATTGCCTCAGGAGTGGATTGCCACATCCTTCTCTCATTTTTGCGGTGCTGGGAATCAAACTCGGGACCTCAGAGACTGCAGAGTGGTGCTCCACCAACTGAGCTAAATCCCATCCCTACTAATCCCTTAGGCATTTTTTAACCAGTCAAGCTGACAATTGAAATTAACCATTGCACTGATTATATGAAATTTATATAATTTTGGCTCCAACATCCAATGCCCTCATCAAGATATCTGCATATTTCCAAGAGCTTATGTTTTCTGCGTGCCCTTGGGTCCAATTTCCTGTCTTTGATGGCTCTCAATTGCTCTTTCTTCCCACCTGAAGTAGTCTTTGCTTTTCTCCTAGTTGATCTGCATATGATATTCGTTGTTTTTCTGTGATTCCCATCCTATGGCCAGAAGGAAAGAAGGAAAGAGTGGGAGAAGGAAGAAACTGGTGAGGGCATGGGGAAGGAGGGAAGAGAAGAGTGGGGAGGAAGAAGAGATATTCAGCCAAATTTATGAACCATTCACAGGACTGGAGGGAGACTACCTGCCTTAGAAACCCTCACTGGCCTACCATCTCAAGTCTAACTTCTATTTTCTCCCTGTTCTCCCCCAGGTCTGCTTCAACTCCCTCTTATGCTGAGTTAGTTAAACACTTCTTTATTATTGTTTCCCACCTACCTATTACCTTAGCATAGATCTCACCTGTTAGGATTATTTTCCCCTACCCTAAAAAAATAAAATTGCCATAAATAAGATATATTTATTCCTGCCTCATTGTAAATATCTGAAGATTTGTACTCCCCGGCTAATGTGGTAAACAAATTTGATCCATAAAATCATCAGGTACCCAGATCTCTATACCCTGGCAGCTGGCGTGGCATGGAACAAAGAGGAAAAAAAGGCACAAACCATGCATCTCGTAAGGAAGCTGCTCTAAAGCTACTATAAACCTTCTGCTCGAATCCATTTTGCCAGAACACCATCACTTGTCCACTGATCCGCAGAGAAGGCTGGGAATTGCAGTTTTTAATCTGAGCAGCCACGTGCCCCACTAAGAGCTCTATCATTATGGACAAAGGGGATCACTACAATCTCTGCCACCCCTTCTAAAATGTTTTCCAAAGCAAGGACTCTGGGTTACCTGCTAACATGATTTTTTTACCCTTGTGATGCTAGACTTTTGTGAAAAGAGCCCTAGAGATTTCCTAGTGTTTCTGACTGGGATTTATCCCAGATCACACTCAAGTTAGAGAGAGCTTCTAATTGGCTTACTGTGCATCCATTTAGTAAACCTATGTGCTGTGCACCATGTCCAGTGAGACCAATTCCTCATTTGACCAATACCCCGTTCTTTCCATTAAAGGACTCATAGCTGAATGCCCCAGATTCAGCAGCATAAGAGATCTTTTCACATAACAAAATCCCTCAGTGTTTTATTTTCATTTTACAAATATGGAAGGCAGAATTTCAAAGTAATAAAGGAGTTTGAAAAGCACAGAATTAAGCTGTAGAAAAGGAGCTTATAGCCATGTCTTTCTTGCATTCCTAGCTTAGCATTTTGTACCATGGTGTTTTCTTTCATTATGCTCTTCCTTTCTAACCTATCAAACTGAAAAGTGGATGAATGATTCGATAGGTTTGTTTTTCCTCAGATTTATTCTCAGAAGATCTCTTATATAAAACTGCCTGCATTTTAAATTTCTTTTATTGGTAAAATTGAAGTTCTTATATCTCATTCTCATCAACTTTAATATTTGCTTTGATTTAGAATATATTCTGTAGGGTTTCATATAATTTTAAATATTTCATTACAACTTTCAACTACAACCTGTATCCACAAGATTGGAAGGTGTTTATTTCAAAGAACTATAGGAAATGGAGTTAAGGAAACAGAACCTTGTTTATTGGTCCCAAAGGACACTTAACACTTCTAAACAGTGAACAAAGTAATTGGTGATATGGAACATCTACAGCATGTTCATAATAATAATTTTCTCTCTCCTCTAAGTCTTCAATTTTCAGACTATAGTCTCAGGTTTATTAAACCTCATATGCTACAACCATACCTCTGAATCTTGTGAATTACATGTTATTTTTAAAAAGCAACTTCAATCACATAAAAATTAACTTTCAGAAGAAGGCAGATGAAATCCATTTTATACTTCCTTTTATAGAAGTAGAAGTTGTTTCAAGCCAGGCATGGTGGCACATGCCAATCATCCCTGGGGAAGGAAGATTTCAAATTTGAGGCCACCCTGGGATATAAAACCAAAAAAAGGAAGTAGAAGTTGCTTTAATTTCTCAAAGAAGGGTTTTCTTGAAATCTACAAAAATATTTTGTGAGAATATGCAATTCTATAATTGCATATCAATGTTATTTTCTCTGTGGAAAAACTTCAATTAATGCCACAAGGTTATTTTTTGCCAAGTGAATTTCTAGGCATTTTCAAATTCCCAGTGTCCTCTAACTTTAGAAGACAAGAGCAGAAAGTCTGTTGGGGAGACAAGTGGCCTAGTCAGATGTATATCTGCCTCTGTCCAGTTCTTTTTAGGCAGTTAATTCCGCAATAAGTAATCTCTGCCATTTGTTAGGAATTTACTCTTTATCCTATTACTGGTCTGAGGCCTTAACATGCATTGTCCCAATTAGTGCTCCCAACAGATCTATGTGGGAAGTACTAGAATATTCAACTTGTAGCTAATGAATGCACAGCTGATAAAGGAGCTGACTGTAACCACAGCCACATATAGCCAAACATTAATATCCCTAACATATGATCTCATAAATCAAACAATAGGAACAATTGGAAAACAGACAAAGGAACATGCATGGAATTCACAATCAAGCAATACATAGGAGCAGTAAACATATGTGAAGACATTCAGCCTCATGAGCAAGCTATCAAAATCGCCTAAGTAATGAGAAAGGACTCACAGACTTTGGGACACTTCTTGATTGAACTGAAGGAAAAGAATACCTCCATAATAGAGCAGATCATTGGAATTAACATAACTAAAGCCCACAAGGTATGTTTGAGAACCCTACAGCTACAGACTGGTAAGCCTGTCAGGGAGACAAAATGGACCAGGCAAGTCTCCCCAATTCCTCATGTTGAGTAAGCCAAACCCTAGGCATCATATATCAGATAAACATAGTCTTTAAGGTGGATAGGAAAAGGAAGGCCATCCAGATCATCCCGTTGATCCTGGGAACAACATGGTGATGAGATCTCTGTGCTTTGTCATTGTGTGATACAACCTGGACTGGATGCTAGGGAAGCAACAACCCAGAAGTGCCAATGGGGACAGACAACAAAACCTCCCAGAAAAGACTGCACTCTCCAGCCAAAGAACCAGAAAACCAGATGCCTGGCAAGACAGAAAACTTTCAGACAATAATCACCTGCCAACCACAAGCCATTGAAGAACATGGCCCTGCCTCCACCGGAGACAGCAAAGGCAGGCGTGATACCTAGACATCCACCTGTGGCCAGATGAGCAGTGCCCAATGGTCCTGGTTTGTTTGCAGTGTGGGGATCCTAGACTTTCACCTCCACCCAATGGGATGAGTCTCCCACCACTGGCCAGTGATAGAGAGATCACTGAGAAGTCAGAACCTCCAGATAAAACTGATAAATCTATGACAAAGTTAACCAAGAAAAAAGCAGAGAACCCCAAAACACACAATAGAAAGCATTATAACCTGCTGTAACCCGAGATCAGAAACACACCACCAGGAGCAAAAAGCCAATTAAAGGGAGTCTTTATTGAGCTGGTGGCAACAGAGGACTAATGTCTCTCCAAAACCCATGGCACTGAGGAAGAGTGCCTTTATAAACTGGGGGCTTATAAGTGCCTTCATAAGGCAAATTTTGGCAAGCTTACAATCTCCAAGCTGCATGATTTGTATACAATCTCTAAGTTCCTGGTATGATTTGTATAAGCAGTTGGCATGAAAACAAGAACAAAGGGGGTGGAGTCAAGATGGCAGACAGATAACACACGCCTTCTGTTCCGGAGTGATGGGAAGCCTCGATTAGGGGTTTAAAACTCAAATTGAATAAATAGAAACAGTGATAATTTAGTTTGAGAGATAGAGAATGAAACTAGGTCTACACTGAAATCAAGGATTTGGCTTCAGAGGAGCTACACAGTGGCCAGCAGCGGGACCGCCGCCATTTTGCCATCACACAGATGGCGGATAGAATCCCAGAGACTTGGAGGGAACTTCGCACACATGCACCCACGGGCCCGGACCCAACACGGAGTGCAACCTTGGCAGCACACTCTCACCCTGCCTGCGGGACACAGACTGCATATTCTAGGTGAGTCAGCTTGAGGTGGCACACGGAATCGCCATCCATAGCGGCTGAGGAGCGAACGGGGAAGCCGGTGCCAGCGATCTGTGTCTAGAGCTGAGACTTGGTTCCCTCCCTCCTGTTGTGGCAGGTCAGGTCTACAGTTGCGAACTCCACAGATATATGGGCACACATATACACGGATCACAGACACACCAGAGGTAGCCCAAATCACCTCACTATACTATGGAGAAATCTGGGGTTTGTGGAGGCGACTGAGCCCCTCGCGGACAGAGAGTTCCTTTCTGGCAGAGCCTAGCAGCACAATTAGCCACAAGCAGAGCAGTTCCGAGCGCAATCACAGCACACGACAAAATCTGTTTCAGATTCCCTCTGGGCTGGCAGGAGAGCATCCTGCCCACAAGAGGATATGGTCCTCCCAAGTGGGCAGAAAACCCTGCAATAAAAACTCCACAATAGCAGCCATATTCCCCCCATGCTGTAGGTTTTGGGGAGGAAATCTCTGATTTGGGGAATTGGCGCCTGATTTACATGGGACAGGGAGAACTCCAAGGAAGACCACACAGGTTCCACTGCCTCTCAAACAATACAATAGTCACAGAATATTTCGTGGAACAGTCTCTTTGGACACTCGGGGCCCCAATTAAATCCAGATTATGAAGCGTTTGGCTATATCGACCCAATAAGACCGACTGTTATTGCGGATTGTGTGGAAATACTGCCACCCTGAGCTCTGTAGGGAGCACTGCACCCTGCAGTATCGACTCTACCTGGTTGAACGGGGTGTACTCAGTTCAGACTCCACCTCCAAGAAAATGTTTCCTTTTTTAACGGGGGTTAACCCAGGGTCTTGAGCCTCCTTCCTTTGTGGAAGCTGGACTGACACGCTGTGCCCCTAGCCCATATATTTTTTGCTTTTTGAGACAGGGTCTTGCTGGGCTGCACAGATCTCGGGCTTGCGACCCTCCTGCCCCCATCCCCCAAGCCACTGGGATTCCAGGTGTCCATCACTGCACCTGACTACAAGAGTTATTATATGTATGTGGGAGCATCTATGCATGAGGTCTGGAATTTTATTTTATATTTTTTTCTTTTTATTTTACTTTTTTTAATTTTTATTTTATTTTTATTCTATTATTAATATAATTTTTTTTGTACTGGGGTTGGAACTCAGGGTTCTGTGCCTGCTTGTTTGGTAGGTGCTGGATCGCCTCACTTCACCCTGGGACCCTTTTTTTTTTTTTTTTTTTTTTTTTTT
>VMDO01012713.1:0-61059 GCA_007922755.1 Pedetes capensis | reverse complement strand
TGTAAAGGAGGAAATCAATACAGCCAATAAATATAAGTCCATTGTAGTCATATCTTAACTAAGTATTAAATTCTAAAGTACCAAAAGTGGACACTGATGTTGTTAAATTTGTCTTTGGAAATTCTTGAACCTACACAAAAAGTATAATATTGATTTTAAACCATAAATCCAGGTACTTTATAAATTATGAATAAGCTTCAAGAATTGCTGAATAGGGGAATGACCACAAAAGTTACAAATGTCTGAGCGCTCAATTTTTTCTGTCTTTAAGGTATCTATCAAAACACTAGAGGAGGAAGCAGGATAATTGGAAAATTCCTTCTTTCCTACAGAAGATTGCATTCTATTTTTTAGAAAGTAGTAAACTTATTTAAACTTAGTATTTATCAATACATTTGTTTCCTTAAATACAATATATGTAATAGAACCCAGTGAAAGGCTTAGAACAGAGTTGCAAGTCAACAAATGTCTGCTATGTCATAATTTATGTCTTGCTTATTAATTAGACCCACATCCAGACTGTTCTTTGAAAAGCTACGTAGAAGTCCTTGGTTAGCTTCCTCCCTTTCCAGGTTAATGTCTTCTACATGGCTCAGTAAACAGATGTCTCTCTTGTCCTTTACATTGTTTTAAAAATACCTTAGTATAGTTCTGATCATTTATATTAAAGGAATATTAAATATTTTCCCCTGAAATCTGAAAAAATGAGAATATGGTAACATCCTATGCTGTATCAGAAATAGATACTCTTGTACACTTTTAATAAGAGTGTGAACAATATAAACCTTTTTGGAAAAACTTACCCTATCAGGAAATAAACCAGTCCTTTTAGTGAAGAACACTAAAACCAACACAAATGTTCATCAATAGGAAAATAATGAAGAAATTGTGGTATTACCATACTGGGGAAGATTGTTGTTGTTAGGTGCCGTGGAGTCGGTATCCGACTCATAGCGACCCTCATAGGGTTTTCAATGGCTGACTGTTTCGGGATTGCCTTGGGAGTGGATTGCCAGGTCCTTCTCCCATCTTTGTGGTGCTGGGAATTGAACTCAGGGCCTCAGAGACTGCAGCGCAGCGCTCTACCCACTGAGCTAAATCCCAGCCCCACTGGGGAAGATAATGTACCTAAAACAAACAAAAGAACAAAAAATGATTACCAGAGGCAGGAAGTGAGAGGAAGGATGCAGATAATGGTCAAAGAGTAAAAACTTTCAGGTATAACATGAATAAGTTCAGAAAATTTAATTTATAGTGGTAGTGGTGACTATATAACATTGTAACAATACTGAATTGTATATTTAAAATTTAATTAAGTATTCTCAGTGCAAAACAAAACAAAAAAGGGTAACTAGGTGAGGTGAGAGATGTGTTAACTAACTTAATTGTGATAATCACTTCACTATATATATCAAATCATCACATTGTACGCCATAAAATCATGTAATTACATTAATAATATCTCAATAAAACTGAAAAATGTTAAGAGAGGGAGGGAAGGAACAAGGGAGAAAAACAGGGAGGGAGGGAAATATTTCAGAAAAATGCCTGTGATATTTTTCTTAAATAGTCAACAATAAACAATAATACCTTTGTTAAAAATTAAAACTGAAACCCAACCACAAAACATATGAAACAAAGCACATGTGTGCATATACTTTTACATAAGACTTTCAAAAGTTTGAAAGGATATACCCTAAATTGTTATAATTGGTAGTCACAATGAGGTAGAGAAATTACATTGAAGTTTGTTTTTCACTCTTCTGTTGTTTGAAGTACTGATCCATATTAGGGGTGACATAAATTAAAAGAAAAAGACAATTGGGAGATATAATACAGAAATGTAGGATGAGATTTGGCAACTATTTGGATGTGTGTGGGAGGCAAATGAAGAAGTCAGAGATGGCTCAGCAATTTCCAGCCAGAGTAACTGCGGTATAGTGCAGCCATTTATAGAAACAAGGATATTATGAGGAGGAGACTGAATTATTTTTTATTGTTTCCAGAGGAGAGATAATGAGTTCAAATGTCAATCAAGTTGTGCTGTTTTTTGTTTTAAGTAATAATTGTTCCAAAAGAAAATCTTCTTCTCTTAAAATCTCAAAAAATACTGACTTAATTAAAGAGTGAATTTATGGTATGTGAATTATATCTCAATAAAGTATTTTATTTTATTTTATTTTATTTTATTTTATTTTATTTTATTGTGGTACTGGGGGTTGAACCCAGGACCTCACACTTGCATGCTGTGCAATTGTTGGATCACTGAACTGCTACCTCCAGCCCGTTTTTTTACTTTTTGAGACAGGGTCTCGCTAAATTATGCAGATTGCCTCTGGTCTCAAACTCGCGATCCTCCTGCCTCCACCTCCTGAGCCACTGGGATTACGGGCGTGCACCATCATGCCGGGCTTCAATAAAGATTTTTTGATACTGCTTTATAATTGCATTTCTTATGAATAATGGAAGTAAAAGATCCAGACTATTATCTATTACTTTTATCTTATCTGTGCATATTTTAAAACAAAAGAATGTTTCTTTCTGAATTGGAAAAAATAATTATAAGAATTTAAAACAAACTCAAACATGGGAAGAAAAGTAAATTTTCCTACTCTATACAAAATGACAGATAATATATGACCTGCACATTTTTACTGAGTGTTTCTTTCATGTTGCCTTCATATAGTTAGTCCTTTTCAAATGCATTTGTAGTTCAATGCCCAGTAATTTATTAAGAGTATATTGTCAACAGATGTGGTGGTACACACCTATAACCCAAGCATTCAGGAGGCTGACGTAGGAGGATTGGGAGTTTGAGACCAGCCTGGGCTAAATAGAAGACCCTGTCTCTAAAAACCAAAAATTAAAACTATATGTATATATTTACTAAAAATATTTCATAGGGGCAGCCTTGCAAAGATTTTGGATCTAGAAATAGTTTGTACCATTTTATTCCACAGAAAGTAACATTAGAAATTTAGCCCATCTGAGAATTTATTTCTTGCAAATGCTGTGAAAATTCTGGGTTATTTCGATATAATTATATCATATTTTATGTTGAGTCTGAAATAGAAGTATGTAATCCATCAGTATGAGATTATCTACATAGATAAATGAGTCAACAAAGTCACCCAAGTAAATCATTTTAACTTTTCCTTCACAGCTTTATTCTCCATTCATTATTGATTATAGTTTTACTTCATACATTATTCCTATGTTAATTTTTCTTAGATGAACTATGTAGCATCTTCCATAGGAAATGTTTTCCACATTACACTTATTAGCTGTAAAGTGAATCAAAATAGGATATTTCTGTAACTGCCATGTTTTTATTTTGAATGTAAAGAATTTCATGAATGTTAAAACCATCAGAGAAGTGAGCTATTATGCTAATATGTGAAATCACAAATCTTATTGACTACTTCTTATAATTTGATTTAAACTACATTTGGTTCCCCATTGGAGAAATTCAAACACAGATAATAATTTTAATATTTTGTGTATTTCTTGTTTTCCAGAAAATAAATACTGTTGGAACCAGTAATTCAGATGTCCCTTTGGCTGACCCCGGAATGTACCAGTTGGATATTACATTAAGAAGGGGTCAAAGTTTAGCTGCCCGAGATCGAGGAGGTAAGAACATAAGAACAATATTACCTGGAAGCTTTTTGATTTCCTTATGATTAAGTTTGAAAATTTTACTATAATAATATAATTTGTAGAAGATTGGATTCAAAGATGTACTTTGATATATCACTTGACCATGCAGAAAGAGGTTTTGAGGCAAGTTCCAAAATTCTGACTTGCCTCACCTAGATGGCAAGGTTCCTACCAAACTGTTGATAAATTAGACTCTACTTTATATGTAGGGCTGTGGTTTAGCTCAGTTGGTAGAGTGCTGCTGTGTACTCTAAGGACCTGAGTTTAATCCCCAGTTCCATAAAAATGGGTCAAGGACGTAGCAATCCACTCCTGAAGGAATCCCGAAATATTCAGCCATTGAAAACCCTATGAAGGATTGCTATGAGTCAGACACAACTTGACAGTACCTAACAACAACAACAACAACAACTTTATATATAATTAGTGACAGCTGGTTACACAGGTAAGGCATATATTATATATGATGTTGTTAGGTGCTGTCTAGTCAGGTCTGACTCATAGCGACCATATGTACAACAGAATGGAATGCTCCCCAACACTATGCCATGCCTGGCACCATGTCAGTGCTTCTCTGCCATTCATAGGGTTTTTAATGGCTGATTGCTTTTTTTAGAGATTGCTTCTGTAGTGGATTGCCATGTCCTTCTCCCATTTTTGCTGTGCTGGGGATCAAACCCATGGCCTCAGAGAGTACAGAGCAGCACTCTACCAACTGAGCTAAACCACAGCCCTGTACCATATATTCTTGAATCTAATCCTCACCCTTTCTCAGTTTTAGAGGACTACAAAATCAGGCATGGATTAGAATCTCATGGCAATTGAATTTGTAGGACAGACCGAGGGATTCTAATCCACATCTGCTTTTGTAGCCCTCTAAAACTGTTGAAAGGGTACAGATTAAATTGGAGAATATGTGGTATTTGAAACCTACTTTTGAAAAGTTACATTTTGGTAGACTCAAAATCTTTTTACCACTTAGATGTTCTCAGTTAAATCTACTGAAATTGAAGAAGCTAGGACTAATATCTTACCAAAACTTTGGAGATTCCCAACAAGTAACTCTCTGAGGATTGGATGGACCTGGCAATAGCCTCATCATAAATTATACAGGTCTTTGCAGGCCATGATAAAGGGCAAGGCAAAACAAGTACTCTTAAGTTCCTAGATCCCAAATCTCAAGGATATCTCCTGAGGAACTATGCTGAGCCTCATACTGAATTCCTTAAACTCAGACTAGAGGCAGGCTCAAGGATAGATGTCAAATATACTAGGTAGCATCCTTTGCAGGTTTTCCAAGCCAGCTGTGTAGGAATTAGAGACCTGGAGGGGACTTGGGACCCTCCATGTCTCTAACCCTCAAGAAGCTGAGTTTATGTGTAACTCCCTCACCAGAAGGAAGAAAAGACCCTAAACCTGTGCTAGCTCATTGTCAGACCTCCTAGAGAAGCATCTGGCATCCTGTGATCCTGTTTTTTTTTTTTGCCTCTATCCTAATTGGTATCCACACTTAGGGAGTCAAAGGAACCAGGATTAGGACTATCATCTTTAATGTCTATCTCCTGTCTCTAAAGGAATCAATTAATTTAATAGTGGATTTTATGATCTATAACTATAAATAATAGGTTCAACTTTAGAAACTAGTAAATATCAGAATATTCTTAATGAATGAATATAACATTGAAAAACTTGTTAGACATTGAACAGGTGATGTTTTCAAAGTTAAATGTCTGGTCTAGTAGGTTAGGAGAAATGTTTGTTGAATTTAAATGTCTCAAAAGAAGATATAATTAGATTAAACATAATAACATAGTCATAACATTATTTGACCTAATTTTTTTGTTTTCAAAGTGCTCTCAATTACATTATATAATGTGATCTAAAATAGTATTAGACCAATAAACTGCAGGTCAAAATTTTAGTCCCCAAATATGTCCCCAGCAAGTTTTAATACATAGGCACACAATTATTTATTGCAGTATTGTTTATAATTATACAATGTTGGCAATACCCTGAATACTCATAAATAGGGGAATGGTTGAATCAACTGTGGTACATCTACTTCAGAGGATACTATGTAATTGTAAAAAAGAAAAAGGAAAATCTTTAAGAATTGATGTGGAAAATTGCACTGAGTACATTGTCAAGTTAACTTAAACAAAGTTCAAAAGAGTCAATAGTAGGCAATATTTCATATAAGGAAGAAGGGGATATAACAAATTAGGCGTTCTCTGCTCATTTGTGCAAAGAGAAATACAGTAGAGGAAGAAAAGCCCAGAAAGTAATAAGATTGATAAAATACAGAATGTAGGAAAGAACAGGTAGCAAGAATTGGGGATGTGCATAAGATAAAAAGAGTAAAGAAGAAGTACCATCTCTCAAAGTAAATATCCTTCTTCTTATATACTTCGTACTATATGACATTACCCCCAAATCATAATAAATTATTTAAAGCCAATCAGGATGTGAGAGGAACTCAGAATAGAATAGAATAAATAACTGCACTCAAAGAAATGGAGAAGTAAACAAATAATCCAAGTCACTATGTGAAACAACATTGGATTATATGCTATAAAACTAGAACACACACACACACACACACACACACTATATATATATATAGTCCTATATATAGTCCTATATATAGTCCTATATATATATATATATTTCTATATATATATATATAGTCCTATATATAGTCCTATATATATATATATAGTGTGTGTGTGTGTGTTTTAGAGAATGATTATCAATTCTGAAACTACATAATGTGTATGCTAAGAACTAGCAAATAAATAAATACATTGTAGGTAGTAGAGTGAAATTTCTCACAGTTAGAGAAAGAAGTTACTAGTATTGAAAAAGAGGAACCAGGCACAGTGGTTCACACCTGTAATTCCAACAACTTGGGAGGTAGAGGCAAGAGGATTACAGGTTCGAGGTCAGAGGCAGCCTGCGTTACTTAGCAAGACTCCGTCTCAAGACAAAAAATAAAAAATGGACCAGCGGTGCAGCTCAGTGGCAATGCACTTACAAAGTAGGTGCAAGGCCCTGGGTTCAGCCCCTCAGTATTGCAAAAACAAAATGAAAAAATGAAAAAATAAATATAGAAAAGAGGGAGACTAGAATGAACCATGCGCTATTTTATCTAGTGTTTTTAATATATATTCAAATAGAAATACAAATAGAAAAGATGTGTGTGTGTGTGTGTGTGTGTATTTACATCTATCCACTGATACTGCCTAGAAGCAATGACAGAAGTAATGACGAAGTGGCAATCAACACACTTAGGGGCCAGATTATTTGTTTCTAAATACAATTTTCCTAATATAAGTAATGAGGGCTCCTGGAGAAACGGGTGATTTCAGACCTGAGAGAGGGAAAGTACCAGATGAACAGGGAACATTTTGCATTGCCAGAAAGTAAGGAAGTGCTAAAAAATTGATGGCAAAATACCAAAAGGACATAGGCATAAACTTAAAGAAACACCTCAGTACCAAAGCTAGCACAACTTCGGCAACAAAATTAACAATGATAATAATGTAATGTAACACATGGAATAAAATATCTATGATTTCATACTGATAAAGAATTGGATAAATGAGTGGATGAGAGAGAAGGTACAGGTTTTCCTATGGTATAATCCCAATGAACAAATGTAGAAGGGAAGATGGAAATAGAAAACCTCTTGTAGCAAACAACAACACACTCACAATTATTGTAGGCAGAAACCAGTGGATGTGGAAATACATCTGCAAATTTATGATGTGAAACAATATTACAGCATTTGAAAATAGTTTTCTTCAAAATATTTATGGCTTACAAAGGGAAAAAGTAGTAACTCAGCTGTGGATAAACACAGAAGACACCATCTTAACCAAGTGATCAAAGTTAACATCAGAAGTAATAAGACATACATCAAATGCCTTCTGACAATAGGCACCAAGAACTGCACATCATTTCTATGGTGTTCTTGTCAAAATGCATAGGCTCAGTGTAATCATCAGAAAATGTCAGGCAAACTCTGTTGTCATATGATACCATTTATCTGAGCTGTGAAGCCTCTACTTTTGGACAGTGTATACATGGTCTTTTTCCACCATTCCATGTGTCTCCACAGTTTTGAGCCTGGATCTTATTATTTACCATTTTCTCTCTTGTAGCAAATTATTCTCCATGGGCATCTCTTCCAAAAATAGGAGCAAGTTTTAGGAGAATAAGAAGGTCATGTACTTAAGAAAATAATGAGAGAAAATATTACTTTGTGGGAATGAAAAAGATACCAAAATATTTCAAATGCTAACTCCAATCCAGCCTACCAAGTTTACTTTACTTTCACATTTTTGATATTTTTATTGACTAAAGTTAAGAAAAGAGATTTAGGAAACTGGGTGCTGCAGCACATGCCTGTAATCCCAGAAACTCAGGAGGCCAAGGCAGGAGGACCCCAAGTTCGAGGCCAGAGGCAACCTATGTAATTTAGCAAGACCCTGTCACAAGATAAGAAGTAAAAAATGGCCTTGGGGTAAATCTCAGTGGTGAAACACTTGCAAAACATGCTTAAGGCCCTGGGCTCAACCTCCCAGTACCACCAAGGGAATTTTAAAAAGGACAGATTTAAGTGGCAGAAACAACCTGAGTTAAATTTGGGATTGAATCTTTATCTTCTGTCCATCTATGAATAACAGAAGATGTGTTAAACATTTGATTGGGCAGATAGTATTGGGTCACTTTAGAGTTGTGAATACATATACATATTTTTAGTAAGATAACTAGATGAGATGGATAAAGTGAGAAGAAAGCTAGGAAGCACTGCAGTTGTGGGAATATAGTTTTGAGGGTTTGAACTGGGTTTATAAATGTGGAAATAGAAGAGAGGAATATATGAAAGAAGGTCCAGTAGGACTTCAGATGATTAGGAAGAGGGAGCTAAAAACATACTGAAGTTTTAATACTGATGGTGCCTAGAAACTATGTGGAGGTTAGAAAAAGAAGAATGTAATGAAAACACTTATCTGTTAGTGGAGATTGCACTCTTACCATTCATTACATTACAGCCCTAATCAACTGCCAATCAAAATCAAAATATCTGTCCTCTGTTCCCTATCATATTTGCACAGAATAGTGACGGGGAAAGCTTGCTTTCACCACCATTACGAGAATGTTTGAACTTTATTTCTCCAGAATTCTTCATATATGAGAGGCACTGAGGCAAGCTTGGCAGTCAGAACAGGCCATTGTTCTTCTATTTTTATGACTTGTTTTCCAGAGCAGCCAGATGGCTTCTTTGAAAGACTGCTACTTTTTCCTGAGTTATATTACTTCTTCTTAGGCAGCCTCATGAACTACACAGTGAGTAATCTTGGGAGTCTGACAAGTTCCACATTTTGTTAGCTGTATGACTGAGGTGTGCAATCATTCTGCTCTAATTGTAGGGTCCAGGTTTAGTAAACAAAACTATAAGATGCCTAGTTAAGTTTAAATTTCAGATAAATAATTCATTTTATTTCATATATGTATAAATATGTCTCAAATATTTCAGGCAGGCTTATACTAAAAACTATTGTTTTTCTGAAACTTGACATGGCATTTTATCTGGCACTCCTATGCAATTGTCATGTCTAATTATTATTAGAAAAATGCCATTTACATTTTAATTAAGTTGGTCTTTTCAGGAGCTTATATCTTTTGCCAGAGGCATCTATATTATCACCTATCAGATTATGATTATGAATATAATGTTTTAGCATAGTTATTTATAGTGTTAGAAAATAAGAACAATTTGTTTAGATTTGTCTAATAACAGCCATTACCTACTGTTGAAATTTAGATCATAGAGGACATACTGTTTTCCTAGAGTTACCTTAACAAATTATCCCAAATGTGGAGACCTAAAACAACAGAAGTTTATTTGCATACAATTTGGAAGCCAAGATTCCAAAAATCAAGGTGTGGCAGGGCTAAACTGCCTCCAAATGCTCTTGGAGAGAATTCTTGCCTCTTTCAGCCCTGGTGGCTCCAAGCATTCCTTGGCTTACAGATGCATCACCCAAATCTCTGCCTCTATCTTCATGTAGCTTTACCCTCTGTGTCTCTGCACCTCATGTCTCCCTTTCCTTCCCTATAAGAATACCAGTCCTTATAAGAATACCAGTCATTGGATCTAGGGTCCATCCTACATCCAGAATGAGATTCTTAACTTAATTACATCTTTTAAGACTTCAGTTCCAAATGAAGTTACATTCACAGGGACCAGAGACTAGGACTTGACCATACCTCACGGGAGACTCAAGTTAACCCACTACAGATGACAATTCTTTCTCTTCATGTGCTAGAAACAAGTTTAAATCATCAAAAAAGTGATGTCTGTGAACTTCTGTATTGCTATTCTACTTATTACAGTGTTAGAAATTGCTGCCTTGAGTAGAGTTAGAGAATTGCCATCACTGCAATTCTGAAACTCCTCAAGTCTACTCTGAGTCTGATGTCTGCGCTGAAACCATTTCCAGGTCTTTTGAGAACCATGTTTTCAGGTCACAGTAAGAATTATAGAAGCCTGGTAGATGGGAAAGAATTTTGAAATTTAACACTAGCTAAGCTTCAGTTTTCTTTCTAATTGAGAACTTATACCAGATGTAAGTTTGCCAGATCTGAGAAAAATTGGAGAGCATTTTTTTCCAAAAATAAATCCAATTTAATAGAGCTGAAACATATTCTGAATTTTAAGTGTAAACAAGGATTTTTTTCAAGTTAGAGGACCTGCCAGCAGTTTTATCATTAAATGTAGTTTGTGAAAGCTCCTAAAGAGAGAGTTATTCAGTAAGTGGGTGAGGCATGATAATGTGTATGTTACGCAAAAGGCAGGATAGTTGGCATTTACAGATTTTCCTCTAATCCTAACAGGACTGGCTGTTTGAGCATATGCCAGTTCAGCACATACATTCATGGTGTAGTGTTGCAGTCCTTTGTTTTTGATCCTTGCAAATTCTCTTTGTGTTAGGATGGCCATATATCCCTGTTTACTTGGGGGAAGTTTTTTGTTTGTTTGTTTGTTTCTTTGTTTGTTTTGCCTATTGACTAGCACTCCATTTCACTCTCAAAAAAGTACCAGTTTCAGAGAAATAGAATATGCTGGAGTTTCTAAAACAAATCTAATCACATTAAAAAGCTCATCAGAAAAGCATATAGAGGCTGGGAATGTGTTAGTCAGACTTTGAATTACTGTGACAAAATACCTGTCATAAACAATGTAAGGGGGGAATTAATGTATTTAATTTGCTCATGGGCTAGGGTTTTGCTCAGTTGGTGACTACCCCTCTGAGCTCTTTGAGACCTTGGGCTCAATTCCTAGCACCACAAAAATGGGAGAAGGATCTGGCAACCCACTCCTAAAACAATCAGCCTTTGAAAACCCTATGAATAGTACAGAAGTACTGAGACAGTGCTGGGCATGGCAAAGTGTTAGGGAATGTTTTGTTCTGTTGTGCATATGGTTGCTATGAGGTGGACCTGAATTAATGGCACCTAGCAACAGCATTTTGCTTATAGTTTCAGAGGTTTCAATCCATTATTGCAGACAGGGCATAGTGAACCAGAAGTGTTCAACTCATGACAGCCAGGAAGCAAATTAGAGCAGTTCACATCATAGCAGACAGGAAGCAGAGCAGGAGACAGGAAGGGGACAGGGAAAAGAAACCCTCAAAGATCCACCCCCAGTAACCTACTTCCTTCAACCACCTACCTCCTAACCTCCCAATCTACCTTCCAGAACCTCCAAACCACCTACCTTTCAGAACCTCCCAAAATAGCACTATCAGCTGGGGACCAGATATTCGACACATGAGCCCAGGGGGAGCACTTCTATCCATACCAAAATAGGGTGCAGCTCAGTATTCTAGAAGGTAGAATATGTGCATGAGAAGGTTCTGAGTTCAATCACCAGCACAGTAAAATGTTCCTTTTCTTTTCACAGAAGGAGTATGAAACTTATATAATCAGTCTGTCTCTGGGCAGATTTGGAGCTTTTCTTGTCAGCTCCTTCTTTAGATTTACTTAGCCTTTAATAAGGTATGTTGATCAAGAAAAGACCTGTCATTAGGTGAATATGTAACTAGTCAATAGTTTGTTTAATTCCTTACAGATTATGAGATTTTTTTACCCTATACAAACATGATCATTTATATGCATGTTAATGCTATTCCTTTAACTAGTACCATATTGCTGGAAAATTTTTTAAAAATTATAATGACTTAGCTTTCTAAATATTTTTAATTTATACATCTGTATGTGGTACATGGTGGTAATCAATACATTTATACAATGTATAATAATCAAATCAGGGTAATCATTTTTATGTGTTGGGAATTTCATACTCTCCTTTTCTAGTCATTTTGAAATATATCATGTGCAGTTTTAACCAGTAGTTACCCTACTGTGCTAAAGAAGAACTAGAAATGGTTGCTCTATGTTTTTGGTGTCTCTGGTACTTCTTCTTGTCTTCCCTTCCCTATGCCGTTCTCAGTCTCTAGTGACTATTCCATTTCATTCTTCTACAAGATTGCCTTATTGGTTTCTATAAATGAGTGAGAACATGTACTGTTTGTCATTCTGTATCTGGCTTGTTTCCCTTAAGGTAATGAACTCCAGTTCTATCTACTTTGCTGCAAATGGCAGGATTTTTATTCTGTCATTTATATTGTTGTGGCTAGGTGCCATTGAGTCAGTGTTCAACCATAGTGGCCCTACATACCATAGGTGAAACACTATTGTCAGTGCTTCTCTGCTATTCACAGGGTTTTCAATGGCTGATTGTTTTTTTGGAGTGGGTTGCCTGTCCTTCTCCCAAGCCTATAGCACCTGGTGTTCCCAGGCAGTCTCCCATCCAAGTCCTAACCAGGCCTGACCCTGCTTAGCTTCTGAGATCTGATGGGATCTGATGCCACAGTTGTATGGCTGCAGGCATCATTTATATAGTCCATGGTTTTAAGCTCTACACACATACACACACACACACACATACATCTACATATACATCTACATCTACACATACACATACATATGGGTTTTTTTCCTCTGGAATGCATATTCATATGGTTTGGATATGAAGGCTCATGTGTTGAATTGCTTGATCCCAAATGCAAGGTTCAGAGGTGAAGCTTTTGGGAATTGATTGGATCATGATGGCTTTGATTTCCTCAGTGGATTAATCCATTGATAGATTCACAATTTGATGACATTATTGGGAAGTGGTGAAAACTTTCAGAGGTGGCGCCTAGGAGGAAGTAGGTCACTGAGGGTGTGTCCTTGGGATCTATGCTTATTCTGGGCCCCACCTCACTCTCTTGCTCACTGTCTCCTGTTCTTCATGAGGTGTGCCACTGTGTGCCATCACATGATTCCCATCATGATGTTCTCCACAGGGCTTTAACTCTGTGTAAAATTGGGTTTAGGTTCAGGTGCATATTCAATGTTAAAATTTCGAGTGTTCAGGCTCAGTTTGGGTTTGGGTTTAAGTCTTATGTGTAGATATCAGGGCTTAAATCAAAACTAGAACCCAAACACAAACCCTGAAACTGTTCTGAATCAAACGTTTTAAAAATATGTTTATGAACCCAAACCTGAACTCAAACCTGAACCTGAACAAAGTGAAAAATTGGGTTTGGATTCAGCTTTTAAATCTTTTGTGTAGCATTAGATAATTAAAAATTGAAGAAAAATTGAAAAAATAAACTTTTCTATCCACACAAAGGATTACATTTTTAAACCCAAATCCAAACTGAATCCAAACCCTCTAAATTTTAACACATTGAACCCATGCCTGTCCCTGAACTCAATTTTTTCTGGGTTTGAAACCCTGGTTCTGCCTCACCATACATGGTCCCAAAGGCAACAGAACCCAGTGACCATGGATGAAAAGCTCTGAAACTGTGAGCCAAAATAAATCCTTCTGCCCTTACATTGTTTCTCAGGAATTTTTTCACAGTGACAAAAAAATAACACACCATCTATTCTTTTTTACTATTTTTATTTCCATAGATGCAAAAAATACCACTCATTGATACATGAAGACTCCTCTGTAGTATGTCAATAAAACTAGAGCCATGCAATTGCTAAATCACAAGAATGAATTTCTAGCGGATTTTGTAAATGACTCCAAGATTGTTCACTTGTCCCATAAAGCTTTTTGTACTGGTATTAACATGTTTTATACTCTGAGACACAGCAAAGGCATAAATGACTCCTCCCCAGACTTTGCAGCAGTGTGTATGCGGGGTGTTCCTTTCTTTAAGCTTCCCAAGGTCTATCAGGCACAGTGAAGCACACTTGTTATCCCAGCTATTTGAGAGGCAGGGATATGAGGATCACAAGTTTGGCACCAGAGGCAGCCTTTGTAACTTAGTGAGACCCTGTCTCAAGATAAAAAGTTTTAAAAAGGGCTAAGGTTGCATCTCAGTGATAAAACACTTGGAAAGTATGTGTGAGGCCCTGGATTCAACCCTCAAGTACCACACACACACACACACACACACATACACACAAATTCCCAAGGTCTACTTAGAGATGACATCATTTACCAGATATAAATCTGGGATTCCTTATACTATACAGCAGGTATTACACCAACTTTTCTGAAGAGACTCTGAGAGACTGATGTTCCCACAAATGAAACATAGTCATACTACTCCTATCTGTGGGCTGGGATTTAGCTCAGTTGGTAGGGTGCTGCGCTGCAGTCTCTGAGGTCCCGAGTTCAATTCCCAGCACTGCAAAAATGGGAGAAGGGCCTGGCAATCCACTCCCAAGGCAATCCCCAAGCAGTCAGCCACAGAAAACCCTATGAGGGTCGCTATCAGTCGGATACTGACTTGAGGACACCTAACAACAACAACAACAACAACAACAACAAACTCCTATCTACATAATATTTACTTTTGAAAGTGTTCTTTACTCCATTACTATGGTTACGAATTTGCTTTTTCAAATTATATTGAGGTAAGAAGATGGACCATTTTTTCCTTTACTGAACATTTGCAAATAACTACATTTCCATGAGGCTGGGATTTAGCTCAGTTGGTAGAGCATTGCACTGCAGTCTCTGAGGTCCTGAGTTCAATTCCCAGCAGTACAAAAATGGGAGAAGGGCCTGGCAATCCACTCCCAAGGAAATCCTGAAACAGTCAGCTATTGAAAACTCTATGAGGGTCACTATGAGTCGGATACCGACTCGACGGCACCTAACAACAATAACAACATTTCCATGAAAAGTAAAAGGTCCCAGGAGAGGCCTCGTGTACAATATCTGACACTGTTCTCAGTAGTTTATAATCAAATGTACATCACATTTCGTTCAGCCATCTACCTAGCCTTTGCCAATGTTATGTTTTTGAAATAAGATTAGAGTACAGACTAATTTGATTTGTTGTTGTTGTTAGGTGCAGTGGAGTCATCTCCAATTCATAGCAACCCTCATAGGGTTTTCAATGGCTAATTATTTCAGGATTGACTCAGGAGTGGATTGTCATGTCCTTCTCCCATTATTTGAGGTGCTGGGAATCAAACCTGGGACCTCAGAGACTGCAGAGCAGCACTCTAGTAACTGAGCTAAATCCTAGTTCTAATTTGATTTAGAATAAGTATAATTTAATTCAACAGTTGTTAACAAAAGGTGGTTGTTATGCTTAACTCAAATAAATACGTCTCTGAATTCCATCTATTAGAGTCATTGTCCTTTAAGTTTACCTGGTATTGGTTGTTGTTGTTGTTGTTGTTAGGTTCTGTCAAGTCAATATCTAACTCATAGCGACCCTCTGTACAACAGGGGAAATGCTATTGTCAGTGCTTCTCTGCTGTTCATAGGGTTTTCAATGGCAGATTGATTTTTGGGAGGGGGTTGCCAGGTCCTTCTCCCAAGCCTACAGCACCAGGTGTTCCCAGCGGTCTCCCATCCAGGTACGAACCAGGCCTGACCCTGCTTAGCTTCCAAGGTCTGACGGGATCAGATTCCACAGGGCTATGGCTGCAGGCTGGTATTGGTTAGCTGGTATTAATGGTTTTCCATTTTAGGTTTCCTGTAAAGGTATGTTTGTTTTTGTGTAAGTATGAAGGAAATTTTTTATGTTCCTGGATTTTGATGTATTTTGGCTATATGAAGAAATATTATCAGGAATTCAGTTACTTGTTGCCTGAAATTGGGTAGTATAAGGTGCACAACAGTATTATTTCCATAAATTTTATAAGGTCATAAGGCACAGTGCCCCAAAAAAGAATGGGTTCACATTTTTGGTATGACTATTTGACATTGCCAAACCTATATAAGATTAGAAGTTTATTAGTTAAAATTATTTTAAGAGAGTGTATTCATTTTACTTGTTGTTGTTGTTATGTGCCATCAAGTCAGGTCCAACTCATAGAAACCCTCACAGGGTTTTTAATGGCTGATTGTTTCAGGATTGCTTTAGGAGTGGATTGCCACATCCTTCTCCCATTTTTGCAATGCTGGGGATCGAACCAAGGGCCTCATAGAGCACAGAGCAGCACTCTACCAACAGATCTAAAATAAAGCATTAAAAATAATATCCATAATATTTTAAAACAAATTGCTACCATTAGATATGTCTCTTCACTTTCACAAAGTCCTGTTTCTTTTTTTTCTTATGTTGTTAACAATCTGCTCTTACAAAGTCATTTGCTGTTGGGTCAAAACTGTTCTGAAAAGCCTGATTTTTAAGACTGCTGGCACAGTTGTCAGATCTAAGCTTACATTTTGAAACTTACACAGATGAGTGTGATTTTGTTGCCTCTGTAGCCTTTCCCAACAAGGTCAGAGGCTGGCTATGTTTGTCATTTCTCTTGAAGACACATTCTCTGTCCTATAGCCAATAGCAGAAATCTTCAGTCAAGTATGGTGGAAGAACAAAGGCCACCTGTTCACCACAAACCACAAATTATCTTCTGGCTAATTTATTGCAAAAATCAGTGAGACCAGAATGGAGCAGAGCAATATCCTATTTTAAGTAAGCATACAAATAAATAGACATAACTATAATTGAGGTGATGATTAACTGGAAGGGAACAACATACTGTGGACAGTGAAGGCACTAGCAAATTCAAAGCTTTACAATCAATACAGTAAAGCATGTGCCATTGTCATCTCCAATTGATTAGGGGATCTTAAAACTAAAAATATAATGTACCTGGAAGTAAATTTCATAATAGTCATTCTACCATCCCTTGGCATGAATATCAGAATGCTTCCACTTACTCCAACAGGACATGTGATATATCAAAGGAACGATAATTTATCTATACCAAATTGACTATGGGCAAGTGGAACTTTTCTCATTTTTAAAAAATGTTTTCCATATTCCCCAAAGCAGTAATTCTGTGATCATTATGGCTCTTAAGTTCAACTAAATGTCAGCCTTATGAGACTATCCACGGCCAGATGTAGTAGTTTTGTTACTGTGACCAAAGTGTCTGAGAGAACAACTTAGAGGAGGAAAGATTTACTTTGGCTTGTTGTTTCAGAAGCCTGTAGCCATAGCACTGTTGGCATCAGATCCTGTCAGATCTCGGAAGCTAAGCAGGGTCAGGCCTGGTTAACACTTGGATGGGAGACAGCCTGGGAACATTAGATACTGTAGGCTTGGGAGAAGGACCCAGCAACCCACTCCCAAAAATCAATCCACCATTGAAAACCAATAGCAGAGAAGCACTGGCAATACTGTTTTGCCTATTGTACATAGACTCGGTTACCAACTCCATGGCACCTAACAACAACAACAAATTGTTTCAGAGGAGTCAGTCCATCACAGCAGAAAAGGCATGGTGGTGCAGCTCACATCATGGTGGGGAAGAACCAGAAAAACAAGACAGGAAGGGACAAGGGATAATATACCCCCAAAGACCCACTCCCAATGGCCTACTTCCTCTAGCTAGGTCCCACTTTCTAAAGTTTCCAGAACCTCCCAAAATAGCACCACAATTTGGGGGCCAGCTTTTCAATACATGGATCTTTTGAGAGATACCTCATATCTAAATCATAACACCACACTTGGCACCAGTCTTTTCAAGAGAATGTAGCACAGCCACCAAAGCTTACCAGCAAGACAGCATCAGATATCCCTTGCTATAGTCCATGCAACAGATGTCACAGGCATCTGGGAGTTGTCTTTCTTAGCTCTATCAGTAACATAATGCGGGTACAAAATGACAGGATCCACATTGAACAGGTAGGGGAGCCAGTCATTACTCACAGGGCCCAATATGTCTTGTAGCTACTTCATAAACGTAGTTTCCAGGGCATGTCTAAAGATATGACTTCCTAGCAGTCTTCACGGAATTTACCAACCAGTGGGTCATTTTTGTCATATGTGTTCTAGCAGCATAATTGATGTGTTGTCTAATTAGGTTACCAAGAGAATAAAGATTTAACCATAGGTCATATTAAGAATAGGGACAGGGTTTTCCTACTCTGGAGCAAGTGTTAAGAAAATACGAAATACCCCTAAGCCACATCTAACTGTATCATGCAGTCTCTCTCCACTTAAGTGCCACAGAAAGGGTTTCAAGATGAGGGAGCAAGCTTTGGTATTTTGAGCAGCCATTTAAGAGGCACCAAGATTGGTTTGTATATAAAAATACTCTTAGTTTTATTATTCCAAATTTATGGCCTAACCTTAGACGACAAAACTCCAAATGGATTTCATACAAGCATATCAGTGCTCAAGGACACAAAATAGGTACAATTTTGTCTGTGTTAGTAACAAAAGCTACAATACATTATAGATACCATGATACAGCAATTTGAGATTATCTACACCTGAATGTGTTTGCTAATTTTTTAGAATAATTTACTATGGTCAAAAAGTACTCAAAATCAATATAAAACAGGTCCTTTTGAGAGTATGCTAGGTATGTGTTTCTTCTATGGCTATGCAGAAAGCAAAAACATTTTTACTGACTTGAGTTGACAACATACTCTCAATTGCCATTTTTCTTTCTGAATCTATTATATATAAGCTTATTTTTAAAATAATTTAACATCTCAATATTTATATTTTAAATATATAGACATGAAAAATCATCAATAATGCACTTTAGGTTAAATATAATTAGTTTTAAGAAGTACCAGACCCTTTACTGCATTGATTTTACTCCTGTAACTTGAACTCTATACTATAAGCACATTGACATATTTACAAAATATATAAACAAAAACTACTCAGTGATCCCTAATATAAACTCTGGATGTTGGATGATTATGACATGTTGTAGCTGCTCTGCACTCTCTCTGAAGCCCTTTGTTCAATCCCCAGCACTGCAAAAATAGGAGAAAGACATGGCAGTCCACTCCTGAGGCAATCCTGAAATAGCCACTAAAAACCCTATGAGAGTCATTATCAGTCACACCCGACTCCACGGCACCTAACAAAAATCTATCTATCTATATTATCTATATAGCTATGTATCTATATCTATATAGATCTCTCTCTCTCTCTCTCTCTCTCTCTCTCTACACACACACACACACACACACACACACACACAC
This sequence comes from Pedetes capensis, assembly GCA_007922755.1. Taxonomy (NCBI): domain Eukaryota; kingdom Metazoa; phylum Chordata; class Mammalia; order Rodentia; family Pedetidae; genus Pedetes; species Pedetes capensis. Next base: position 41,849 of record VMDO01012713.1, on the reverse strand, counting down.
ACACACACACACGCATATATATATATATAGGGCTGGGTTTAACTCAGTAGAGTGTTGGTCTGCACTTTCTGAGGACCCAGGTTTGATTTTCAGCACCACAAAAATGGGAAGAATGTGGCCATCCAATTCCAAAATAATCCCAAAACAAACAGGCATTGAAAACTCTATGAGGGCCACTATGAGTCAGGCATGACCCGATGTCACCTAATAACAACAAATATAGGTAAATGAAATATATATATATATATATATATATATATATATATATATATGGTATGTATGTGTGTATATATTATATACACATGAATATATATACATATATATGTGTGTGTGTGTATATATATATATATATATATACACATATATATATGTTGTTGTTGTAGTTGTTAGGTGCTGTCGAGTCGGTATCCAACTCATAGCAACCCTCATAGAGTTTTCAATGGCTGACTGTTTTTGGGATCACCTTGGGAGTGGATTGACAGGTCCTTCTCCCATTCCTGCGGTGCTGGGAGTTGAACTCAGGACCTCAGAGGCTGCAGTGCAGTACTCTACCAGCTGACCTAAACCCCAGCCATATATGTTGTTGTTGTTGTTAGGTGCCATCGAGTCGGTATCCGACTCATAGCGACCCTCATAGGGTTTTCAATGGCAGACTGTTTCGGGATTGCCTTGGGAGTGGATTGCCAGGTCCTTCTCCCATTTTTGTAGTGCTGGGAATTGAACTTGGGACCTCAGAGACTGCAGCGCAGTGCTCTACTAACTGAGCTAAATCCCAGCCCCAGCCATATATATATACATATATATGTGTGTGTTTGTGTGTGTGTGTGTGTGTATATATATATATATATATATATGTATATATATGTATATATATATATATTATATATGTATTAGGTAAATGAATCTATGAACAACCATATATTTTTAAATGTCCTAGAGCAAGCCTCAAGGCAGCCAAAAGACTTCAGTGAAAGATTATTTGTTCTCTGTAGGATTTCTTTCTATGAGTTTCTCACTCTTGAGTAACACAGTAGACAGCTACATGGGAATTCCTCAAAAACAACACAGACCAGAGAATTCTTCATATCTAAAACACTCTTTAGAAAGTTTGTGTAGTCATTCTGTGTTCTTCTTCCTGAGTTCCTAAAATCCTCTGAATTCCAAACAATCCCTGTAGGCTCATTGAGTCCTTCGAGGTCAGTTTATACCTCCAAGGCCAAAGATTAGATGACATAACATAAGCCACCTTTCAAGTGTCCACTAGACTTTGACATGAGGGACCTTTGAACTCATGAACTTCAATTGACATACCTTTGAAAAGATAGATCATTTGCTGGTTAAACCTGCTGTTGAAGAGGAAGGAATCTTGAATATTTGTGTGGTTCCTTGATCTAGTGGCTAATAGCTAATTGGCTTGGGTATACCCTAATAAAGCACACAATCTCTACAACTCCTCCAAAACTTTCAGGGAAAAAATATTTCAGCTAGTTTAGCCAGGAGCATGTGTCATAATGGATTGCAATCTTTTTTGTAAGTAGAAAGGCCCTCTGTAGGCCACTTTGAAAACTCAATTACTGAGAATATTTTATTGATATGTTTTCAATCTATTTCTTTATTTCATCCTATAAACAAATGTGTGGTTTCCAGATCAGAGAACAGAGGTTATTATTTCCAGCATTGGCTCCTGTAAGGATTCTCCCCTCCCTGCAGGAGATGCAGTGAAAGCAGATGACAGTGATACCTATGGTAGGTCTGCAGGGCTGGGGAGGATCCCCAGCAATATGCCCTTTGCAGTTGCCAAGAACTAATACACAGCAGCTCTTCTTCCCTCTTGAGCAAGTGAAAGACATTATCTTTCTAATGAAAACAGATTGTCCCTTCAGAAAAGAGGAAAAGTTTCCTAGGTCTTTATAACTCTTTGAAAAGTAAGACCATGGCTGTGGGCATACCAATTTCAGCACATGAAAAAAAGATGATTCTGGGAGAAAAGGAGATAGTCTGTCTTTACTGCCACAGTTAATCATTTATTATTTTTACTTATGATTGTTTTACTATTCTGTTAAGCATGGGTTCTGTTATTTGTTTTATATAATTATAAATATATGTAGATATTCTACAATTATAATTTGAGGTGAAATTCTGTTTATAGTTGAAGAATGACCAATTTATCATTGATAAACATCTTTAAATGTAGCTGAGTTGTTTAGAATTTTAAATGATTAGTTTTACACCAAAATGTACTCAAAGGCATTGATTACAAATTTGTGTATTTTGTTGTTGTTGTTGTTAGGTGCCATTGAGTCGGTATCTGACTCATAGAGACCCTCATAGGGTATTCAATGGCTGACTGTTTTGGGATTACCTTGGGAGTGGATTGCCAGGCCCTTCTCCCATTTTTGCGGTGCTGGGAATTGAACTCGGGACCTCAGAGACTGCAGTGCAGTGCTCTACCAACTGAGCTAAATCCCAGCACTTTGTGTATTTTAGTTTTTCTAAATTCTCTAGTATATTGAGAACTTATTACTTGTAAATAAGATTAAATTGAGAAAAGAGTGAATAAAATTTTGTTCTTTATTAAAGAAAATCTGTGAGTATAAATTATAAAAGTAACTAAAAGAGTTGTTCCTAAAAGTACATTCAAGTTTAAAAATCCTGTAACTTTGCTAACTTTGTTGTTGTTGTTGGGTGCCGTCGAGTCGGTATCCAACTCATAGCGACCCTCATAGGGTTTTCAATGGCTGACTGTTTCAGATTGCCGTGGGAGTGGATTGCCAGGCCCTTTTCCCATTTTTGCAGTGCTGGGAATTGAACTCTGGTCCTCAGAGACTGCAGTGCAGTGCTCTACCAACTGAGCTAAATCCCAGCCCTTGCTTACTTTATTTAAGTAATATTATAATAATGGTCTGTCATAGAAGAAAATATACTTCTAAAATTGGGATCCCCAGAAGCAGACCTTGACACAAGGTTTAAGTTTTTTGGGAGACAATATCAGAAAAGCAGAGATAAAGGATGAGAGAGGGAAGGGAAAGGAGCCAGCACAAGGTGAGTTAAGCAAGTGACCTCTGGGTCTTCTGGGACATGGTATTACACTTCCTCAGTAAGTCTCTGTGAGAACCAAGAAAACTGGTTGTTTATTTAGCGATTCCCATTTGCCAGTGGGCCTGCAGCGGTAGCTGTGTGCCATCCGATCCCGTCAGGTCTCAGAAGCTAAGCAGGGTCGGGCCTGGTTAGTACCTGGATGGGAGACCGCCTGGGAACACCAGAAGCTGTAGGTTTGGGAGAAGGACCTGGCAACCCCCTCCCCAAAATCAAGAAAACCCTATGAACAGCAGAGAAGCACTGACAATAGTGTTTCCCCTGTTGTACAGAGGGTCGCTATGAGTTGGATACCAACTTGACGGCACCTAACAACAAAAACAACATTTGCCAGTGGGTAAGGCCTGCTTCAAAGGGTGGAGTACATATGTCATGGGGATACACTCTCCTGGTTGTAGAAAGTCACAGGCATTTGAGACAAGAATGAAAGTGGAAAGACTTTAGTAGTTAGAGGAACTGAAAGTGCAGGCAGAATATGACTGGGCACCCACAACATCTGCTTCTGCATGGGTTTGGCATCAGACAGACAAGAACAAAGTCATCAAATAACTAACCTCATCTGCAAACAAAAGATATCAGAAGCAAGTGCTTTCTAGGCTTGTTCTAAAGATTAGATGGGATCTACATGTAAAGATTTTTGTGATGTGCACAGTAAGCCCTCTGATCATAATTTTATCATCATTATTATTAGTGTGATATTAAAACATTTTTGATAGAATTGGTGAATATTTCTTTTTTTCTCTTTTCCCTTTATTGATAAATGCTGGATAAAGAGTAATATGGCATTTGCTTTTTCCATTGTGCAACTATTATATCACTTTAGATTACACTTTCATCAACTTACAAAGTGTATAGAATCTTTTGAATAATATGCATTAAACTTGCATGCACTTATGGGTTATATTCCCCTACTTTTCCTGTGTACCCATGAAGTTCCATCATTTACATTGAGATTATCCTCTCCTCCTTAATCCCTTTACATTGTTTCTCTTCCTCTTCTCACCTTCTATAACATTTGCTTCCTTTTACTAGTTCCCTCCCTCTTTTCTTCACTGAGTTTAATTGTGCATTTTAATATATCTACTTATGTATAGTTATTTTCTTCCTTTAAGTAAGATTCAGCTCCCACATATGAGTGAGAACATAGGCATTTCTCTTTTTGAGCCTGTGTTCATTCACTTAAGATGATATTCTCCAGTTCCATCCACTTTGCTGAAAATGGCATTATTTCATTCTTTTTTTATTACTGAATAATATTCTATTGTGTGTACATACCACAATTTTCTAATCCATTCTTCTGTTGATGGACATCTTGGTTGGTTCCATATCCTTGCAATTGTGAAGAGTGCTGCATTAAGTATGAAGATGCAGTATCTTGCCTCCCTTTGGGTATATTCCCAGGAGTGGTATAGCTGGGTCATATGGCAGTTCTATTCTTAGTTATCTGAGGTATCCCCATATTTATTTCCAAAGTAGTGGGACTAATTTACAGTCCTACCAGCAGTGTAAAAGGATTCCTTTTTCTCCACATCCTTGCCAGCATTTGTTATTATTTGTTTTTATTGCTCCTGGTCATTCTTACTGGAGTTAGATGGAGTCTCAGAGTTGTTCTGATTTGCATATTCCTAATGTCTAGAGGGGCTGGGATTTAGCTCAGTTGGTAGAGCACTGCGCTGCAGTCTCTGAGGACCGGAGTTCAATTCCCAGCACCACAAAAATGGGAGAAGGGCCTGGCAATCCACTCCCAAGGCAATCCCGAAACAGTCAGCCATTGAAAACCCTATGAGGGTCACTATGAGTCGGACAATGTCTAGAGGGAGACATTTATTGAATATACCATGGACGGCCAAAAGAACCAACAGATTTGCCCTAGAAGAAGTGCAACCAGAGTGCTTCCTGGAAGCAAGAATTGCCAGACTGTGTCTTACATATTTCAGACATGTAGTCAGGAGAGATCAATCCTTAGGGAAAGACATCATGTTTGGGAAAGTGGCAGGTCAATGAAAAAAAGGAAAATGTTCCACCAGATGGATTGACACAGTGTCTGCAACAATGGTCTTAAACATAAATAAGATCATGTGCCTGGCACAGAATTGGGAAGTGTTTCCATCTACTGTGCATAGGGTCGCTATGAGTTGGACTCGACTAGACACTATGTAACAACAACAATGTCTAGAGACACTGAGCATTTTTCATTTATGCATTTCTTAGCATTACAAACTTCTTCATTTGAGAACTATCTATTCATTTCCTTGTCCCACTTATGTATTGGGTTATTTGTCATGGGATTTGCTTTCTTGAGTTCTTTGTAAATTCTGGAAATTAGTCCTCTGTTGGATATGTAGGAAAGAATTAATATTTCTAAATGAGAGCTGCAAGGACTTTTTTCTTTTCCATCATTCTTCGTTAAAATGATTATATACATCTGACTCATAGCAACCCTACATAGAGCAGGGGAAACACTATTGTCAGTGCTTCTCTGCTGTTCATAGGGTTTTCAATGTGGATTGATTTTTGGGAGTGGGTTGCCGGGTCCGTCTTCCAAGCCTACAGCACCTGGTGTTCCCAGGCAGTCTCCTCTCCAAGTACTAACCAGGCCCTACCCTGCTTAGCTTCCGAGATCTGATAGAATCGGATGCCACAGGGCTACTGCTGCAGGCATATATATGTGTGTATATATATGTATGTATGTATGTGTGTGTGTATATATATATATGTATATATGTATATATATAAAATATGTGTATATATGTACATGTATATTATATATAAAATATATATGTACAAAATAGCAAAAAGTGTATGTGTATATATATGTATACACACACACACACACACACACACACACACACACACACACACTTTTTGCTATTCTTGGAGGTTGAACCCAGGGCCACACACATAATTTGCAAGCACTCTACCACTGAACTGCATCCCTAGTCCCCTCTTTATTTGTTATCTTGGGACACAGTCTTGCTAACCTACAAGCTCCTTCTGGCCTCCAACTCTGAATCCTCCTACCTGTGCTTCCCAAGTTACTGGGATTTCAGCCATATGCCCCCCATACCCAGCTAGTCTGATATAGTCTAATGTGCTCTGGCATTCAGCATTCGCTTTTGTCTTTTAAGAATTTCTCGGATTATGTGCTACATTGACACATCATAATATTTGCCCTAACAAGTGACTGATGTTAATAGCCTACTCATTGTATGTCTTTGTATTTCTTTCTCCAACCCCACAGCCCATCTGCCTCAGAGGGGAAGAAAAATACGATTTTATTGAAAATTGGAAAAAAAAGCAACTTCATACATTTTTCTTAAAATTTTAGTTAGCCTATAAAATAATTGGTTTCATTATGACATTTTCATATATGTAGATCATGTACTGTGCTTGTATTTCTAATACTTTTTAATCTAATTCTTTACAGCACAGAACTGCTATTTCTTTAATATCATGCTAATATTTTGCTAATAATTCTGAATTGCACTCTCAGATCATTAAAGTAAAATCCTGAGAAGGAACCATTGTCAGTTTATAAGATGGCAAGAAAAATATAGCTCAGGAAAATGATTAGCCCTTCAGAGTAGTATTGAAAATTATTGGAAGTAAATTTTTACTGATTTCAGTTTCACTACTTTGATTCAATAATGTTGTTAAACAAAATATCCTTTGTTGTTATGAATAATGGATGTCATAGAAGAACTCAATAAATTCTTTTTACTCCATCACATGCACAAAAAAAATCAATAGAATGAAAAAGTCCATCTCCAATGGACTGTTATTGCTCTTAAAGTATACCAAGGTAGAGTATCAGTAATGCAGAACACTGAACAAGAGTATTATAACTTTTCACGAGAAAATAAGGAATTGTTTTTTAATTCTTAGTAGCAGAGACGGGAAATATTAGATTTACTGTTGCTCAATAGTATACTTACTGTCACCTTATAGATTTCAAATTTACGAGAATGTTTTTCCTATGCTTTTAATCTATGACTATGTATTAGATGGTAGAGCTTGTGAAGTGAAAGCATTGCACATTTTTAATAACTCTAGCATAATTGAAGGAGACCTGGTAGGAAAGTGGTATGGGATGTCTCTGTGGAAAGACACCTGACCATGCTGAGATAATTCTCATATTTATCTGTACCTTGGGCCTCTGTCTAGGAAACTAGCTGCAAAAGAGAATAGAGTAAGGCAGCTAAATAAAGCTGGATTTAGGACTTTTGCTATAGGCAGATTTCCAAAATGACTCTTAATAAGACAGGAGTTTCTCATCAAGTGCCAGCACTGGTCTCCTGAGTCCATGGACCCAAGAATAGATACACAGGTAGCAAAGGCAAGCAGGAGCATGAAAGTTGATTGAAAGGATAGACAAAGCTTCTATATGAACTGAGGGGGCCCCACTGGGTGCCTGAGGTGGGGTGTTGCTTTGGGGTTTTTATGGTCTCCTTCTTTGGGCTAGACTTTTTTGAACTAGCTTTAGTAGATTGGTCTTCAGTTAGAAGGGTACCTATATATTGGCCTAGTAGAGTTAAACACCAGTTGTTTCTTTTGTTTCTACCTAGAGATTAATCAGCAAGGTGATTACTGGCCAGGGTATAGGACTTATGTTTTATCTTAGAATGATGGGACTTGACCTGGTGACAGTTTGACCAAGTCACTCTGTGTTTCCTTTGAAGAATAGGACTTTGGAGAATTAAACTCATGTGGTTTGACTGAAATTTATGTGACCTAATTGACTGGTGACCACCTGGTCTCACTTTCCTGAACCTGCCTGAAATTTACTAACTCCTTTCACTAATGACCCATGTCCTTGTATAATCCCTTCCCCTTTAGAGTGGATGAATCTGTGAATGTGATGGATTATCACTCCTATGACGGTGTTATTTTTGCAGGTGTTAAGAATGTCCCTAATGAGTTGACATTGGATTAATCAAAGGCGAGGAATCTTCAGTGGGCTCATTTAATCAAGTTAATCCTTTTAAAGGGCCTGCAACTTCTAGCAGAAAGGCTGGATAGCAGCTGGGAAAATGCCCATTGGACCAAGAACTAAGAACATTTTTATAATGAAAATTTGAGGGAAGGAAAACATAAGATGTTTAAATTGGATGTACATTGGCTATAAATAAGAGGGTTGGGGGAAAACCTCTTAACATTGGGAAAGCTGTCAGATAGGCAGGCAGTGTGAACAGAGAAGGAGTTGATACTTCTGGATTGATGGGGCTGGTAAACTAGACGCTATGGAACGTAGAGGTCCAGATGGGATTTGACTTAAGGTTTTAACGTGCATTTAGGAATGTGCAACAGTCTTTTGTTGTTATAGACCCATAACTGTTAACCGACTACCCTCCTCCATCTTTTCACTTCATCCTCTGGCTCTTATAATTAAATTTAGGGCATCCAGATTTTTTTTTCTCTTATCAGGAGGGACTAGGTTAAAGAAGAGAAAAAAAGGGAATATCTTTGTCTTTCCTTCCCAACTATTTCAACTCTTCTAGAAAATAGTCTTAAAATCCACATTGTTAGCTATTGATTGAAGCAAATCTTAGTTTCCCTTATTAAGGCTAGAAGGTGAAAAACCAAGTAAAATAACATAGAAAAATTTCAAATGCCAAGTACTTTTAAAAGCCTACTCCCCAAAGTCATTTTTATGACATCTAATGAGCAGAATTGCTAAGGAGCACTTTCATTTCATTAAAAGATTAGCATTTTGAAAATATATTCATTAATTCTTGAGGTAACAGTCTTTGAATACAATACAAATCAATTGTGTCATTTTCAAATGGAAATGGGGATGTTAAGGAAGATTGAAATGACTCAGAGAAGATATGCTACTATTCTGTGAGGTCTTCTAAATCACCTCAGGAAGAAAGTCATTAAGTATTAACATAAAGTTATTTTTAGAAGATATATGTAGTATCTTTATCTGAAAATAAACACTAGTACAAATATTCACCGCTTGTAATATCCATGAAAATTAAAATTTCTTTAGCTTAGAAAAATTACTTTTATGAATTTATAGTCAAGCAATGTTAAAGTAAATTGAAATGTAAAAATAAGCACTTATCATTAGCTTTGGAGGACATTATTGCTGAAATTTGAGCGTGATCCTTTGACTTCCACTGAGCGTAGTCACAATTTTCAGAGTGCCTGGAGCAGGGAGGATTAATGTGTCTGATGGCAGCCAAGTGGAAATAAGCTATTTGAGCTTTCTAACTTTTTATACACTTTCATGAGGAGAATATAATTACATGTGAAAGGCCAAAGCAAACAAGTAAGCTCATGAAACTCCCTTTGTAAAAGAACACTCAGCACTAAGAGGAATCTAAGTAATCTCATGTGTAAGGGATTATACTGATTAAAAATAGTGTACTGTCTCCTAAAAACAAGTGATGGAGCAGAGCTATTGTTTCCTGTGCATGCACATTAAGTTACATGTTCAGGTCATACTGATGTTGTAGATGAGAATCTTGTGGAAGTCTCAAGATGGAACGTAAATCCTTTCTTCATTAATAGTCCTCTTTTGTGCTGTCTTGTCCCTGAAATGTTTTTTTCTCTGTGTGTGTCAATCTAAGCTGTCTTCTATTTTTAATTTGCACTCTCTTTCAAAACTATAATTATTACCTTTGCCAGGATTGATATTTTACTTAGGTCATGAGAACTCTTCAGAACACCAGGGGTACTAGAAAGAACACATAAAATCATGAAGAATAGAGGGTAGAAAATCAATTTCCATGAGCTATTATTTGGCAACTAGTCTGTGCAACACCCAGCACATGGCTAATGGCAGGAAGCCCTCATCACACCTGGAATTCTGCAATGCAGTAGCTTTGCAAAGCCCCAGGTTGATGTTGATTTAATAGTAAGTATAGTGATCAACTATTAGAAAATAATTCAGTGTAAAATAATGCAACAATATAGTATAAATTTGTTATGATGACTTAGCAAGACAAACTGATAAGGACAATGCCTCACATATCGTAAACCAGCAATGCATTGTTAGTTGTTTTAATAAAAATAACATCCGAAAATGAACCTATGTACAGTGATAGCATATTTGAAGTTTAAACAACTGGTTGTTAAGGGAGGAAAAAATCCCATACACTAACTACATTCTTGGTAAACCAAATTATGGTAGAATAACTGAGGTTTTGTATGGGTTTAGAATTGCACAAGCCAGTATGTATATTTTGGTTCAAAAAGTAGAAAACAAGAGAGAAAAGAGAGAAGTAATTGATTAAAGGTTAGAGAAATAAATCGAAGCAAAATGTCCTTGCAGTTATGTGAGTAAACACACACACACACACACACACACACACACACACAATAACAATGATAGTCACATCCTGTATTTCTATAGCATTTTTATTTTTCAGACTTTTAAATTTTAATTCTGGCTATGTAGATGCCAGACCTGTTCTACATGTTTTGAAAGGTAGATGAATAGAGTTTGTGAAGTAACAGTCATTATCACAAATTGATGAAAACTTAAGGAGTAGGACTTGTGCTTAATGGAAATTTATTTTTAAAACAAAAATTTCCAGAACCAGTAGTATTTAAAAATTTGTATTAATTTAATGGTGGCAGTGTTGTTACCAGTTCTTTGGACAGGCCTTTCATGTCCTGACTATATGTCCAAATGGACATTGTAGGTATTAAAATTTAAAGGGAAGATAAAAAATAGACCTTATTTTAAGCAAGATGAAAATTTAAACCACTAATGATTGGAGCTTCAAATCATTTGTGCTAATTTAGGTGTCATTCACATTCAATGAGCAACAGTACTGAGGAATATTAGTTAATTATTAAGTGATCTCCTTGGCCTGTGTGCCTAAGGAAAGATAAGCAATTGCTCAGTCTCCAATGAAAGTTCAGGGTTGCATTTGTCACTCATGCACTTTTCTGGTGCCGGGCATTACAGGATTTCACCAACTCTGACGATGATGGCTTTTAAGAAATTACCATGGTCAAAATTTTTTCTTGACCTCTTGTTCCCTATTGCTGGAAGGATTTGGAGATAGATAAGTAAAAAACTAATGCTACCACTGAAAGATTTTAATTAGTTTTATCAAGTGGCCCATAAATTTTTCTGTGTTACTTAAAATGCCATAGATGTTTTATTTACAGCAGAACTCTTATTAAATGAAATGTAAAAGGACATCAATACCTTTTAAAGTATATTAGCAAATCTTCTCTTTTTTATTAAAGAAAATGTCAGTGTTAGGATAGTATTTAATATTAAAAATAATATTTATACTTAATATTCAAAAACATTTTTTGTAGTACTAGAGGTTGAACCTCACACTTGCATCCTTTGCAAGTGCTGTACCACTGAGCTACATCCCCAGCCCATTTTTTTACTTTTTGAGACAGGGTCTCACTAAATTATGCAGACTGCTTCTGGTCTTGAACTTGGGATCCTCCTGCCTCTGCCTCCCAAGTAGCTGGGATTATAGACTGCGCCCAGCTTACCCAAAAATATTATTGTGTTATTAAATGTCTAATATGTTAGATCACTTGTCTTCATATCGAATGTGTAGTACATTTCTATTTAAAGTTTTGTATATTATGAAAATTACTTATACTTAAAGCTCTAACCTTATGTAAGAAATGAAAAGAAAAGCCATCTAGCAGCATTAAAAGGTGATTATCTTACATGACCGTATGTATCCATTGTTTTACTTATTTTGACATCCACATTTAAAGTAGGTATTTTTAGTTTAGATTGTGGATTTCAACTCACCATTTACATCATCTCCTTTATGTTAATATGATTACATCACAATCCTTCCATCTGGCTTTCACAACTGAGTTAACTGAGTCTATATGCACTATTAAATACTTTAATATTTCGTTAATCCCCCAAATTGTCCACTTCAGCCAGTGTGGTTTTCATAGATTTCCTAAAAGTATACCATGCATATTTGTTCCTGAAAACATAAACTTATGTAGTTCTTGTTTTTTTTAAACAGAGTCTCACTACACAGCTCAGGCTGGCCTCAGACTAAGTATATAGCCTAGGCTGGCCTCAAACTCTAGATCCTGTTGTCTCCCCACCTCCATAGTTCTGGGATTTCAGATGTGCACTGCCACTCCTACTTAGCACAATTCTTCACTTTAAATATTGTTTGACCTCTTTGCCAGCTGAGTTTCATAGCCAAGAGCCTTTCACTGAGGAGTATTCTTTACTGAAGGCCAAGGATTCCACAGTGAGGAAAAAGGAGTCAAGACCATATAAGATATTGAGGGATGGTAAAAGAGAAGAAAAAGAGAGAGTAATATGCCAGGAAATTTATGGAGGATACTGACAAGCTGATTCAAGTATTGGGAAGAGGAATTCCTCATTTTTGCTGTAGATCTAGAGCCTAGAAATAGACTTAGGGCTAATTTGGGAGAGTTTTGGTGATGAAGGTATCTGACTCACTTCCACGGAAGAAATCTGTAACAATTTGAACAATTCACTACTCATAATATATTACAAAATATCCTGAGCTCCGTTGGACTGTAGTAGAGACTGCTACCTTTACCCTGATATCCATTTGTCCCTTTCATCATAGAGCCTCCACATGTTAGCTAGCCCTAAGATTGCTCAGCTAGTGCTGATGTTTATCAGCCTCTCTTGCAGCTGAGGATTAAGTTCTAGCCAATAGGACATGAGCAGAAGTGACATGTGCTACTTTGATAATTTAACTTCTGGATCATGCCTTAAGAGAAATCCATGATTGCTTCCCTAGGCCCCTTCCACCTTCATGCCAGCTGGAAGATGTAAACAATAAGAATAACAGCCTTAGAACAAGGGCTGTATGTCAGAAGGCATAGTTGAGATTGAGAATAGTAGAATCTTTCTGTTGGCTCAGGACTGCCTAACCCAGAATGGTTTTACAAGAAAGAAATGAATTTCTCTCTAATTTAACCCACTGCATTCTTTGGATCTCTGTTGTGGAAGCTTAGACAGCCTTCTAGCCTTTGATACTGATATCTTTTATAAGAATTCTTTTATTAGGTTCTACTGAGTATTCTTCTCCCTTCTTTTTATTTTTCCAACTACACAGTAGCCTTCAGCCATAACACTGTAGTGTCCCATCCCATCAGATCTTGTAAACTAAGCAGAGTCAGGCCTTGTTAGTACTTGGATGGGAGACCGCCTGGGAACACCAGGTGCTGTAGGCTTGGGAGAAGGACACACCAATCCACTCCCAATAAACAATCTGCCTTTGAAAACCCTATGAATAGCAGAAAAGTGCTAACAATACTGTTTCTTCTGTTCTACACAGGGTCTCTCTGAGTCAGATACTGACTCCACGGCACCTAACAACAATTCCCCCTTCTTTTTATTTATCCAACTATACAATAAATAGATTCTTCTAGATAAAATATTAGTTTTCTCACCATGTGTAACCAATTCTCATGAGGTTAGCAGCTCAAAACAATACCTACTTAATAGCTCACAGTTTCTGTAGGTCAGGGATCTGGGTACAGACTGCCGGATTCTCTGCTTAGGTCTCACAGGCTAAAATCAAAGTGTTAGCTATATTGACCTCTTATTTGGAGCTTAAATCCTCTTCCAAGACCATTCCAGGTATTTTTAGAATTCAACTTCTTGTGGTTGTCGGTATAATGGCCCTGTTTTCTTGCTGTCTGCTGGCCAGGGGCTGCTTACAACTATTAGAGGCCAGTCTTGGGTCCATAAGCCAGCAATGGCATATGAAATCCTCTTCAAGCTTCAACTTTCTTTTCAGATACCAAGTAGATAAAGGTCTCTGCTTTTAAAGGAAGTGAGATTAAATTAGATCCACACGCACTACCTTTTTTCATTAACTCAAAGTCAATTGATTAATGACTTTAATGACATCTGCAAAATCCTATTTGCCATATAAGCAGCATAATCACAGAAATGACGTCTCATCACATAAACAGTGAGCGATTAGGATGAAAAATATTGGGGGTACATTTTAGAATTCTGCCTACTACCATTGGAAGGACATTTACCACCAGCTCTCAAGAATAGCCATCTCAAGTATGTGCTTGGCAGATCACAATATTTAATAAGTGCTCACTGCCTTAAACATGAAATTTTGGTTATCAATGTTTCTAAATCTCATTTGATGTTATTATATAATGTCAAGATAAACAATATTGTCAATAGGATTCACAGCTGATTCTGAAAATATTTATATTCCATACCATTCTATTTTAAAGTTAATGAATATGCATGTCAAAGGATATACAGTAGACATAAAAATTAGAAGTATAAAAATCCACACTAATTTTGTATGCATTATTAACCTTTAGGTTGATTATGTCAAAATATTTCAGACCAACTAGTCATTACTTCGTCATTACTTTGAATAAGTTAAGAAAAACAATATATTTGCCCTTTTATAATTGGCCCCTTGAATACATTCTTTTTTTAGTTATTGGTATATTCCCCAATTAAAGAATACCTTGACATCACACAAGGGATTCTTAAAATATTTTCTTTAATTATTCATTTGCTCTTCTATTTCAACTAACTTGAAGCAAAATCCCAAATCCTTAGGAGAGCCTATAAAGCCTCCCACACATGATCTGTCTCCACCCAGTTCAGACTTTATCTCCTGCTGCTCACTTTCCAGGCCACTCACTGTCTGCATTAGAATTCTTCAGGGCCTCTGTATTTGCTGCTTTCTCAGTCTGGAATATTCACTCATTGCTTAGGTCCCTTTCCAAATGTCTCCTTACAGGTGAGACTTAGTTTCCACACTTTATCCAAAATAGCAAGCCCCTCTGGCCATCCTCCCCTTTCCCTTTACCTGACTATGCTGCTTCATGCACTTAATCACAACATGACACACTATACACTAATTTTAGCTCATTGCCTGTATCTCTCCACTAGAATGAAAGCTCTTTGGGAGTTGAGCCTTTGTTTTATGTACTGCTGCATCCCCAGCACCTAGCACATAATTGACATCCAGTAAATATTGTTGAATTCATGAATGAATTTCAGAAAAGGAAAGTTATACCAGCTGGAGAATTCATTCTCTCTGAAAACTAGCACAGATCTTATAATAAACAAGAGTCTTATCTTCCTTAACAGCATAATAAAATGTAAATAGCAATGGAAAAGTGGCAAGTTTGACAGAAAGGCAGAAGGTAAAAGAGGTCAGGTTAGTTGAGAAATCCAGCATTTATATTTGTTCTATAACTTTTATTTAACTTATGGGTGTAGACTACAGACATTTTCCACACCCTGACAGAGAGTTGAAACAAATACTGTGTTGAAGGTAAGAACAAGGACACACAACACCTACTACTATACAATAACTGCTGTCTTTGCCTCTATCAGTGACGACATGCTGGAGCAGGATAATTGCAAGTTTTGAAGTCACTTGTCATATTAAATACTTATTAACTCTTTTTAGCGTATGGGGTGAAGGTTTTTTTTTTATCGTTCACCAAGTAGTTTAGTTACATTGTAGGTGTTAACATTTTTCTTTGCTTTTTTACCTATAAAACTTATATAACCATTGACTATATCACATAATATAATTAATGAAAAACTTGTAAAAGTAATCATCTGAACTATAGAGGCAACTGTAATTCTTCTCTTTAAATTGTATTCTAAAATAAAAATGTCTCTTTATTTTTCATATTTTTAAATTTTACTTGATACATCATAGTGTACATATTTGAGGGAACAGTGTGATCATACTATGGTAATTGGCATACCTATTACCTCAAATATTTATAATCTCATTTGTGTTGTTAGCTGTCTTTCTTTCTTCTTCTTCTTTTTTTTTTTTTTCATTTTTTTCCCCTCTCATATTTCTTGTGGTCAAAACCAGGGCTTTATGCATATTAGGCAAGCACTGTACTACTGAACTACATCCCCAGTCCTATCATTTATTTGTCCTGTTGTTGTTGTTGTTAGGTGCTGTTGAGTTGGGTCCAACTCACAGCAACCCTATATATAACAGAATGAAACATTCCCCAACACCGTGTCATGCCCAGTACTATTGTGAGTACTTCTCTGCTATTCATAGGGTTTTTCAAAGGCGGGTTGTTTCAGGAGTTGATTGCCAGGTCCTTCTCCCTAGCCTGCAGCATCTGGTATTCCCAGATGGTCTCCCATCTAAGAACTAACCAGGCTGACCTGCTTAGCTTCCGAGCACAGGTGAGTTCGGATGCCATGGTGCTATGGCTACAGATTTCTTTGTTCCAGAAACATTCAAAATCCTTTCTACTAGCTGTTTTGAAATATTCAATTAATTCTTGTCAACTATAGTTATTCTACTGTGCTATAGAATGTTAGAACTCATCCTATCTAATTGTACTTTTGTACCTTTTAACTGTCCTTTCTTCTCCCACCATCCCCAAATCACAGTCTCTAGTAACCATTATTCTACTCTCTACTTCTATGAGATCAAATTCTTTAGCTTCCATGTATAAGTGAGAACATGAAGTATTTGTCTTTCTGTGCCTGACTTATTTCACTGAACACAATGTTCTCCATGCTTATCCATTTTGCCACAAATATCAGCATTTAGTTCTGCCTCATTGCTGAATAATATTGCATTGTGTATGCCACATTTTCCTTATCCTTTTATCCATCAGTGGACACCAGATTGCATATCTTGGCTCTTGTGAATAGTGCTGCCATGAAAGTAGGAGTTCAGATATCTCTTAAACATACTGATTTCCTTTTCTTTGGACACATGTCCATTAGGGGAAATGCCTTAAGACATTAGTTTGGGAAAAATCTTTGGATGTGACCCAATAGAACAGGCATCAAAAGCAAAAATTAACAAGTGGGATTACACTGATCAAAAAGCCTCTGTACGTCAAAGGAAACAGCCAACAGAGGGAAGGGACATAGAGAAAATATTTTCAGACTATTCTGTCAGCAAGTGGATAATGTTAAAAATATGTAAAGAACTTAAATAATTCAACAACAAAAACCCAAATGATCTAATTTAAAAGTTGATGAGGGTTCTAAGTAGACATTTCTCAAAAGTATATATACAAATGGTCAAGTATATGAAAAAACATGCTCAACATCAGTCATTGTGAAGGAAATACAAATTCAAACCACAATGAGAACCCCAGTTATAATGGCTATCATCACATAGAAAAATATAACAGATGCATTAGAGAAGATGAAAAAGAAGAAACTCTTTGTTGGTGGGAGTGTAAATATTACTATGGAAAACAGTATGGAAGATCCTCAAAAAACTCAGAAAATGTCTCTCATTTTAATTGCTAATTTGTAGAAGTATGTATTTTAAAAATTTCCTCACTAAAGAACAAAGGGCAACATCAGGATATCTTTCTTTTAATGACTTCAGATGTATAATTGTGCCAATGATTAAATACTTTTAAGGATATACATGCTGGGAAAAGATGTCTGTGAAAAGGGGACTGGCTATGGTCTTAAAGTTCTCAAGAGTCAGAGGAGGCAGATTGCCCCATAAACATATATTTTATAACAGGTTTATCCAAAATCAAAATATACCACATCACTTACCATATGTGTTCAAAAATATTGAATTTAATTTTGAAGTGCTGAGCTGGAAGCATGCAAGCTGCCTCTATATTCTACATAGCCATCTGTCACATGTCACTGAGTTTTGTAGCTAGAATCCTTATATTAGTGAAAGAGTGGATGAGTTGTGTTCCAGTTCTTTTTGTTTCTGTATGATTACTCAGTCATCATTTAGTTTTGAAAGTAAGATATTGCTGAGTGGGAAGATGAATAATATGTATAATATGACTTTTTCATTTTGTTGCTATTATTAATTGAAGTAGATTAAACAACTAAAAGATTCTATCTGAAATATATCTGAGCACTGCTTTAAATGTTACTAAATTCTAATAAAGGACTATCAGGTAATTCTAAGACCTGAGAGCTACATTTTTTAACTATTAACTCTTCATAAAGAATAGCATTTGAATAAACAGTTGATCTCTTGAGAGATTTTATTAATTGGATTTTAAAGCCCTTAAAAAACCAACTATCAACAAGATCTGTTTTTAAAGGGCATAAGTATTATATATTCTTTATTATTTGCATCAAAAAATGTAATCATATTGTTTTGACTTAATTTTCATATCTGTGAAGCTATGTAGCTACATGAAGAAACCCTGTATAGTAGTTGTCAAGCATAATAAAAACTTATACCGTAGACCTTTTTTGTGCCCCAGTTCTGTTCACACAGTCATTAAGGAAGCCTAGATTTTTCCATCTAGTGTTACTGCCATTCTTTTGTCCTCAGAATCTTTTCTTTCCATGTCATGAATGGAAAAAATAAAAGAATCACATGTGGAAGATTTTTTATGTGCCAGGATAAGCATTGGGATCTCTGATCTTTTGGGATTATATTAAACTAACCAGAGTGCACACACATGTCAGTCTCAATGCTAAAGAAGGTTGGGCACCATAGTTCAGCCATGTTCGTAGGAAGAATAGGAAAACATGGGCACATTGCCAAGCAGTAGCAGTCTTGGCTATTGTATTCACCTCTGGTCACTGCATATATGGTTTACTCTTCTTTGTGAGCATAAGAGACACTCATCCTTCTCCAATGGAAACAACCAAAGTCCCATCTGATAGCTGTATGCAACTCAAAGTCTGTGGTTAGAAGGAAAGTATTTTTCTTTTACACGTATTCATTTTTAATGATCAGATATTAGTTTGATATCTTTATAGGGTACAATATAATATTTTGCTGTATTTATGCATTGTATAACAAACAACCCAAGATATTTAGGTTTATCATCTCCAACATTTGTCATTTCCTTTTGGTATGAACATTTAAAATCCTCTCTTCTAGTTATTTTGAATTATGTGATGCAATATTGTTGACTATAATCACCCTTCTGTGTAATACAACATCAGGATTTATTCTTCCTATCTGGCAGTCAGGGCTGGGATTTATCTCAGTTGGTAGAGCGCCACTCTGCAGTCTCTGAGGTCCTGAGTTCGATTCCTAGCACTGCAAACATGGGAGAAGGTTGTGGCAACCCACTCCCAAGGCAATCCTGAAACAATCTGCCATTGAAAACCCTATGAGGGTTGCTATGAGTTGGACACGACTCGAGGGCACCTAACAATAACAACATCTGGCTGTCATGGTGCCCCTGGTAACCAATCTCTTCCCATATCCCTCCTTTTTTCTCTTACCCTCTCTAGCCTCTGGTAACCACTATTCTGCTGTTTCTTTGAGCTCAACTTTTTTAGATGCTATATATGAGTGATTCACTGAGTTTTCAATGGCAGATTGTTTCAGGAGTGGATTGCCGGGTCTTTCTCCCTACCCTGCAGCACCTCCCATACTAGGCAGTCTCCCATACTAGGACTAACCAGGACAACCCTACTTAACTTCCAAGATCAGGCAGGATCAGATGCCTGGGTGTTATGGGAGCTGGTTCAATGGCACCTAACAACAACAACAACAACATATGAGTGAAAAGATTCAGTATTTGTCTCTATGCCTATCTTATTTCACTTAACATAATGATCTTCAATTTGACCTATGTTGTCACAAATGAAAATATTTCACTCTTTTCTGTAGTTGAATAGTATTCTGTCTGGTATATAGATCATACTTTCTTTATCCAGTCATCACTTGACACATCATTTCTTTCCATTTCATGGCTATTGTGAAGACAGCTGCAATGAATATGGAAATGTAAATGTCTTTTCAGTATATTGATTTCATTTCCTTTGGATATAATGAGACTATTAACTCATACAGTAGTTCTGTTTTTAATTTTTGAATAATCTCCATATTATTTTCCTTACATTTACATTTTCACCAACAATATATAAAAGTTCCTCTTTCTCCACATCCTCACCAGTATTTATTTTGTTCTTTTTTTCAATGGTAGCCATTCTTCTAGCAGGTATAAAACTTCATTGCAGTTTTGATTTTCATCTGTCTGGTGGTACTGAGTACTGTTTTATATATATACTTGTCTATTTATAAGTCTTCTGTTAAGCAGTATCTATCCAGTGGATGGGCTGGAGTTTAGCTCTGCTGGTAGAGCACTGCTCTGTACTTTCTGAGGCCTCGGGTTCAATCCCCAGCACCATAAAAATGGGAGAAGGATGTGGCAACCCATGGCCACAACAATCCCAAAATAATCAGCCATTGAAAAACCCGTGAGGGTTGCTACAAGTTGGATCCAACTTGATAGCAGCTAATAATAACAACATACCTCTATACTTCACCCCAATCTCATTTTTAGGACTGAGGTTTAGCTTAGTAGAGCGCTGCTCTACACTATCTGATGACCCAATTTCAATCCCCAATTCCCACAAAACAAGAGAAGGACATGGCAATCCACGCCCAAATCAATCCCAAAACAATCAGCCATTGAAAACCCTTTAAGAGTAGCTATGAGTCTGTATGTGTTGGACCCAACTCAATGGCACCCAACAAAAACAAACATCCAGTGGATTATTCGTGTCTTTGTATTGAGATGTTTGAGTTCCTTGTGTGTTCTGTATGTTAAGCCTTTGTCAGAAACATAATTTGTGAATATTTTCTCCCATTCTGTAGATTGTCTCTCTATTCTCTTTACTGTGTAAAAGCTTTTCATTTTGAGGTAATACCTTTTGTTTCTATTTTAGCTTATATGCTTTTACTTTCTTGACCAAAACACCTTTGCCCAGAACAATGTCATAGACACCAACTGTGTTCTAGGGTTTTACTTTCTCCAAATCCTCCCTAACACTGCTTTATAGCCATCCTAAGATATTTTGAAGCCTGCAGCTGTAGCACTCTGACATCTGATCCCATCAGATCTCAGAAGCTAAGCAGGGTCAGGCCTTGTTAGTACTTGGATGGGAGACTGCCTGGGAACACCAGATACTGTAAGCTTGGGAGAGGGACCCAGCAAACCACTCCCAAAAATCAATCAGCCATTGAAAACCCTACAAATAGCAGAGAGGCACTGACAACAGTGTTTTTGCCTGTTGTATGTAGGGTCCCTATGAATATGATATGAACTCAACAGCACCTAAAAACAACAACAACAACAAGAGATTTGAAGTGATATCTCACTATGATTCTGATTTAGAGTTTCCTTATGATTAGTAATGCCTGCAGCCATAGCCCTGTGGTGTCCGATCCCATCAGATCTCAGAAGGTAAGCAGGGTCGGGCCTGGTTAGTACTTGGATGGGAGACCGCCTGGGAACACCAGGTGCTGTAGGCTTGGGAGAAGGACCCAGCAACCCACTCCCAAAAAATCAATCTGCCCTTGAAAACCCTATGAACAACAGAGAAGCACTGACAATAGTGTATCACCTGTTGTACACAGGGTCTCTATGAGTCGGATACCGACTCAATGGCACCTAACAACAACAAACAACAATGATTAGTAATAGCATTTCTTTTGTATGCCTGTGGACATTTGTATGTCTTCTTTAGAGAAATACCTATTCAAGTTTTTAGCCTGTTTTAAAAATCCAACTGGTAGCTTGCTTTTGCTCTAGAGCTGTAGGATTTCTTTATATATTTTTAAAATTAATATTGCTTTGCAGGCTGGGTGTGGTGACTCACTCCTGTGATCCCAGCACTTGGGAGGCTAAGGCAGTAGGATCACCCTGAGTTCAAGGCCATCCTGGGCTACACAGCAAGTCCCAGATCAGCCTCAGCTACAGAGTGAGATTGTGTCTCAAAATTTAGAAAGAGAGCCAAGTGTGGTGCTGCACACCTGTAATCCCAGCAACTTGGGAGGCGGAGGCAAGAGGATTACAAGTTCAAGACCAGAGGTAGTCTGCATAATTTAGTGAGATCCTGTCTCAAAACAGTAAAAAAGATGGACTGAGGGTGCAGCTCAGTGGTACAGCACTTGCAAAGCATGCAAGTGAAAGGCCCTGGGTTCAACCCTAAGTACTGCAACAAAAAAAAAAAAAAGAAAGAAAGAAAAAAAGAGAGAGAGTGTAAAAGAAAGGCTGGCAAATATCTTCTCTCTTGTAGATTTCCTTTTTACTCTGTTGATTGCTTCATTTGCTGTGCAGAAATTTTTTAGTTTAATGTAGCTTCATTTGCCTATTTTTCCTTGTGTTACCCATGGTTTAGGTATAATACCCATAAAATACCCCTACGTGTAATACCCATGCTTTAGGTGTAATACCCATCACCAAGACCAATGTTGTTCAGCTTTTTCCATGTTTTTTTTTTCTAGAAGTTTTTTTAGTTTCCAGTCTTATGTCTAAACATTTAATCTATTTTGAGTTGATTTTTGTATATATTATAGGATGTGGCCAAGTTTATTCTTTTGAATGTGAATATCCAGTTTTCCCAACACCATTTGTTGAAACTATCCTTTCCCTTTGTACTTTGTATTCCTCATACCCTTGCTGAAGAACAGTTCATCATACATATATATGGCTAGTTCAGTGGATTTTTTTAGTTCTATTCCTATATCAGTATTATATTGTTATTATTATATCAGTATTGTACTATCTTAATTACTATAGCTTTATAATCAATGATGAATGCAATACAATTTCTCCTTAATCTATCATTCCTGGCATAACAGACTATATGATTATCTAATTCAAAATGGCCCATACCAGCCCATTTTAGCTCACTGATGCCCATAACATTGATGTTTATATGCTCCATTTCCCTTTTGATGATTTCTAATTTTCCTTGATTCATAATACATACATTCCATGTTCCAGTTATTAATGGATGTTTATAGTTGTTCCTTCTCATTTTGAGACCTGCCACATCAGCAAATGGAGGTCCCTAGGACTTTACTCCATTCTTGTCAATAAGGTCAACTCTACTTTGAAGAGGCAACTCTTCCCCAGTCATCTTTTGAGTGCCCCCAAACCTGGGGGGCTCATTTTCTGGCACTATATCTGACCATGTTTCTCTGTTATTCAATGCCTAATTGTTTGGAAGGTGGATTAGCCATGCCCTTCTCACTCATCTGCCTGAGTCTGGGTTCTCAACTGAAACCTATCCACAACGAATGACTCTACTGGTGTCTGTAATACTGATGGCATAACTTTCAGCATCACAGCAACATGCAAGCCCCCAAAGTACAGCAAAGTAACAGACATGTACTTACCACTAAGGCCACAAATGAAGATAGGGAAGATTTTTACCAGCTTCTGCAATCTGAAATAGAGTGAACATGCAATTGGGATGTGCTGATAATTATTGGTGGCTGGAATACAAAAGTTGGAAGTAAAGAAAAAGGCTCAGTAGTTGGAAAATGCCACCTTGGTGACAGAAACAATGCTGGAGATCTCATGATAGAATTTTGTCAGACTAATTACCTTTTAATTGCAAATACATTTTTTCACCAACATAAATGGCAACTGTACACATGGAATTCACCAGATGGAACGTACAGGAGCAAAAGTGGCTACATTTGTGGAAAGAGATGATGGAAAAGCTCAATGGTGGAAAGACAGAACAAGACCAGGTGCTGATTGTGGATCAGACCATCAACTGCTCATGTGTAAGTTCAAAATGAAACAGAAGAAAATTGGAACAAGTGCACAAGAGCCAAGGTATGACCTTGAATATATCCCACCTAAGTTCAGAGACCACCTCAAGAACAGATTTGATGCATTAGACACTGATGATCAAAGACCAGAAAAGTTGTGACATGACATGGAAGACATCATTCATGAGGAAAGCAAAAGGTTATTAAAAACATGAAAAAAACAAAAGTCAAATTATATGTCAAAAAGAGACTCTGAAACTTTCCCTTGAAGGTAGAACAGCTAAAGTAAAAGGAAGACATGATGAAATTAAAGAACTAAACAGAAGATTTCAAAGGGCAGCTCAAGAAGACAAAATCAAATATTATGACATGTGCAAAGATCTGGAGATAGAAAACCAAAAGAGAAGAACACATTCTGTTTTCCTCAAGCTTAATGAACTGAAGAAGAAATCCAAGCCTTGAGTGGCAATAGTGAAGGATTCTCCATGGAAAATGTTAAATGACAAAGGAAACATCAAAGAAGATGTAAGGAATATACAAAGTCATTATACTGAAAAGAATTGGATGATGAACCATTTCAAGAGGTTGCATATGATCCACAACCAATGGTACTAAAGGAGGAAGTAGAAGATGCCTTGAAGTAATTGATGAAACACAAGGCCCCAAGAATTAATTGAATATCAATAGATATGTTTCAACAAACAGATGCAGCACTGGGGGTGCTAACTTGTTTATGCCAACAGACTTGAAAAACAGCTACCTGGCCAACTGGCTGGAAGAGATCTATACTTGTGCCTATTCTCAAGAAAAGGGATCCAACTGAATGCAGAAATTATTGATCAATATCATTCATATCACACGCAAGAAAAATTTTGCTAAAGATCCTTCAAAAGTGACTGTAACAGTATATAGACAGGGAATTGCCAGAAAATCAAGCCAGATTCAGAAGAGGTCATGAAACCAGGGACATCATTGCTGATGTCAGATGGATATTAGCTGAAAGCAGAGAATACCAAAAAGATGTCTATCTATGTTTTATTGAGTATGCAAAGGCATTTGACTGTGGATCATAACAAATTATGGATAACATTGCAAAGAATGGGAATACCACAACACTTTATTGTACTCATGAGGAATCTGTACATGGACCAGGAGGCAGTCATTCAAACAGAACAAGGAAACACTGCCTGGTTTATAGTCAAGGTGTGCGTGAGGACTGTATCCTTTCACCATTCTTTTCAGTCTCTATTCTGAGCAAATAATCCAAATATCTGGAGTTTATAAAGAAGAATGCAACATCAGGATTGGGGGAAGACTTATTAACAACCTGAGTTATGCAGATGACACAGCTCTGCTTGCTGAAAGCGAAGAGGATTTGAAACATTTACTAATGAAGATCAGAGAACATAGCCTTCATTCTGGATTATTTCTCAACATTAAGAAAACAAAAATCCTTACAACTGGACTAGTAAGGATTTTATGATAAATGGAGAAATGATTGAGGTTGTCCCAGATTTTGCTTTACTTGGTTCAATAATCAACACCTACAGGAGCAGCAGTCAAGAAATCAAAAAATACATTGCATTGGGACAAGCTATTGCAAAAGACCTCTTTGAAGTGTTGAAAAGTAAAGATGTTACAATGAAGATGAAGGTGCACCTGACTCATGCCATGGTATTTTTAGTTGCATCATATGTTTATGAAAGATGGCCATTAAATACAGAAGACAGGAGAAGAATTGATGCTCTTGAATTATGGTGCTGGAGACAAATATTAAATATACCATGAACTGCCAAAAGAACCAACATATTCATCCTAGAAGAAGTGCAACCAGAGTGCTCCTTGGAAGCAAGGATGGCTAAATAGCATCTTACATATTTTGGACATGTAGGCAGGAGGGACCAATCCCTTGAAAAGGACATCATGTTTGGGAGAATGGTAGGCCAATGAAAAAACAAGATTCTTTCTACTGCAACAATGGGCTTAAACATAAAAAAGATCGTATGCCTGGCATATGGTTGGGAAATGTTTCGTTCTTTTGTACACAGGTTTGCTATGAGTTGGACCTGACTCAACGGCACCTAACAAGAACAAGTTTTGTAATATATTTTGATATTAGAAAATACAATGCTTCCATCTTTTTTTTTCTTTCTCAGAATTGCTTTGGTCATTCAGAGTCTTAGTAGTTCTATATGAATTTTAGAATTTTTGTATATTTCTGTGAAGGATGTCATTGTAATTTTGATAGATATTCAATTGAATCTATATATTGCCTCAAGTAATGTAATCATTTTAATATAAATTCTTCTAATCTATGAACACGCCTGCAGCGGTAGCCCTGTGGCATCAAATCCTGTCAGATCTTGGAAGTTAAGCAGGGTCAGACCTGGTTAGTACTTGGATAGGAGACCACCTGGGAACACCAGGTGCTGTAGGCTTGGGAGACGGGCCCGGCAACCCACTCCCCAAAATCAGTTCACCATTGAAAACTCTATGGCCAGCAGAGAAGCACTGACAATAGTGTTTTGTCTGTTGTACATTGGGTTGCTATGAGTTGGATACCTAACAACAACAATCTATGAACACAGGATAAGGTATTTTCCTTTTGTGTTTTCTTCAATTTCTTTCATCAATATTTCATAGTTTTAAGATATGTCTTTCACTTTAATTAAGCTTGTTCCTAAGTATCCTATTACTTTTGGTGCTGTTATAAATGGGATTGTTTTCCCAATTTCCTTTTCAGATGACTAATTGTTAATATATAGAAATGTATGTTGATTTTTGTATCCTACAGCTTTACTGAATTTGCTTGTTCCAATAGTTTCTTATTTGGTGAACTCTTGGGTTTTCAATATATAAGATCATGTCATTTACAAATAAGGACAGTTTTACTTCTTTCTTTCAGATTTGAATGGCTTTCTTTTTCATAACTGATTGCTCTGGTTAGGACTTCTGTATTATGGAGAACAGACAGTGAGAGGGGGCAAAATTGTCTTGTTCCTTATCTTAGAAGAAAAACTTTCCATTTTCACTATAGCATATGATTTTTTTTTTCAATACTGGAGGTTGAAACCAGGGCCTCATACATATTAGACAAGTGTCCCACTACTAAGCTGCACTCCTGACCCATTTTGTATGTTGTATTTTGAGAGATGTTCTCATTAAGTTGAGCATATTGCCTCTGGTCTCAAACTTGCAATCTTCCTACCTCAACCTGCCAATCAGCTGGGATTACAGGTATGCACAACCCTGTCAGGCTTGAGTGTGTTATTTACTAGGGGATTTTCATATACAACCTTTTTCCACAAAAGAGTGTAGAATTTTGTCAAGTGCTTTTTCTGCACTTATTGAGATGATTGTGTATTTTTCATCCTCCTTTCTGCTAATGTAGTATATTAAATTGATTTTCATATGCTGAACCATTTTTGCATTCCAGGGATAAATCCTACTAATTATGAGTGCCCAATACTTTTAATGTGCTATTAAATTTGGTTTGCTAGTACCAATGTTGTTTCTTATACATATTCCTCACACATGATTTATTCCTTTGTTGTCTCTTTCAATACATTGGCAGCCATTATGCTCTGGTAGGAAGGCCATACCCTTAATCTGACCTTTGCCACTAGACTGTTTTTTATTTTTCCCTAGTACTGGGGTGTTGAACACAGGGCCTTTGTGCATGCTAAGCAAGGGCTCTACCACCAAGTTACACACTCATCCTCTTTTTATATTTTTTTTAATTAATTAATTTATTTATTTATTTTTTGAGACAGTCTTGCTAAGTTGCACAGGCTGCGTCTGGCCTCAAAGGTGTGCTCTTCCCATCTCAGCTTCCCAAGTCACTAGGATTACAAGCATGTGTCACATATTCTCATACATACAGAGAAATTATGGATGAAACAGCTAGTGCTCAATATCTCAGTGAAACTATATTTTCTAGTCCATTTATTTTAAAACTAAAGCAAACAAACAAAAAACAGGATCTGGGTGCTGTGGTGCACACCTGTAATCCCAGTGACTTGGGAGGTAGAGGCAGAAGGATCTTGAGTTTGAGGCCAGAGGCAACCTGTGGAACCTAATGAAATCCTGTCTCAGAACAGAAGGAGTAATTCAGTGGTGGAGCACTTGCCTAACATCTGTGATTCCCTGGGTTCAATCCCCTAGCACTGAAAAAAAAAAAAAGATTTTAAAAAAGCCTTACATAACAAAGCTAATATTTTTAATATTAATATACATTATTTATATAAAACAACAAATACTTGTTAATCAGTTGAGTACCTGCTTTGAGCAGCTTCTACGATGCAGAAATAGCGCTGTCCTCATGATATTTCCAGTCTAGTGGAGACAAAAAAGGAACAAAATAAATAATCTCCCCAGTCAAATTCACCTGAGCTTGTCTAACCTAGAGTAGTGCTACACTGATGGTTCAGAATTAAGAATTCTGCCACATTAGGCAAGATCCATGAGTTCCATAATGTAAAAACCTACTTCTGATGAGGGTTAACAGAAGATATATTAGGGAAGAGCTCAGGTCAAAAATAATAGTTTGAGTAGGGAGGACAAATGGGTTGATTGGAAAAGCTTACGGTGGTGGGGCATCATGGTGTAGTGAAGTAAATTTGGAATTTAGACTCAAATAAATCTTGTAAGAGATTTTAGAGCTACCACTTACTAGCCATGTAATCAAGTCAAGTAGCCTAATCTCTTTAAACTGATTTACTAATCTGTGAATATCCATTTGTTCATCAAATATTTACCCTTCTGTGGGCAGTTTAACCCATCTCACAGGGCTATGTTGTTATTAGATGCTGTCGCACCAGGTCTGACTCATAGCAACCCTGTATACAACAGAATGAAACCATGCCCAGCACTTTTTATTGTCAGTGATTCTCTGCTATTCATAGGGTTTTCAATGGCAGATTGTTTGGGAGTGTATTGCCAGGTCCTTCTCCTTAACCTGCAGCACCTGTTATTTCCAGGCAGTCTCCCCTCCAAGGACTAACCAGGCCAACCCTTAGCTTCCAACATCAGATGGGATCGGATGATAGGGGGCTATGGCTGCAAACCACAGGGCTCTAGATATAAATAAATAAAATATTGTGTTAAAAACCACACATACGTGGTTGCTATTCAAGAAAGTTAGTTTCCTCCTCCCTTAATGCATGTTTCTTTATTTATTTGATTTTATCTTTCATTTCTGTAAGTAGGAAACCCCAGTGCCCAGAAGCAGCCAGCCTGTGGGAAAAGCTGGTTCAAAATTCATAGTTTTAGTAAAGTGAATTGATTGACTCACACAAGATTGATTGGCTCTATGAAGTCATATAAATCATCCCAATAAGAAACATACTTTTCTGGAAGGAAAACCTGTTTGAAAAATTACATTAGTTAGGGTACAAGCTAGGTTTCTGATACCAGGAGATCCTACTTTAAATATAATTTTAAAAACTGGACTTTCTTCCACATGAGATCTAGAGAAATCTAGGGCTAATGAGATGGCTCTGTTCTCATAACCATGTGGCTTCCATATCTCATCCAAGGAAGCTGCTTTGCTTTTCACCAGAAGACCCAGAAGTGGCATCCACTCACTTCTGCTGATAATCTGCCTTCAAGGACTTGGTCAAGTGGCCACACCTGTTGCTTGGAAAATGAGAAATTCTCTCATGGAGTCATCATCTGTCCTGGTAAAACTCATCAAGTATCTATTGCTAAAAAGCAAAAGTGGAAAAATGGGTGTCAAATTAGGATCAGAAAGCCCATGGTAATAGGATAAGATAATAAAAATACACTCATACACTCATGCTTGTGCAAAATCTCCTGGGGAAAAAAAGGAATTTTAAATACTGACCCTGAGCCAGAGTCCTGGGGCCTGCACTCCCCATAGCAGTGCTTGCAGTTGTGAGATATGGGGCAAAATATAGTCTAAGCAGAGTGAAGTGGGCTGATTTGTATATTTTAGCTGATTTAGTGTATTTAACTCTAGCAACATTTAGAGGATAGATTTGAAGAGAGGTCCAGAAACCAAGCAGAAGGCTCTTGAAATAATCTGGATAAGGAATGATGAGGGTATGTGCCAGAGATGGTTTCAAGAGATATTTTAAGACGTAGCTCGCAGGCATGATGGTATACTCTTGTAATCCCAGCACTTGGGAGGCTGAGGCAGGAGGATGGTGAGTTTGAGGCCACCCTGAGCTATATAGGGATTTCTAGGGCAGCCTGGACTGCATTGCAAGACCTTGTCTCAAAAACAGAATAAACAAACTAACAAAAATAATCACAGGAGTTAGGAGATGGGGTAAACTAAACTGTTTTTGCATATAGAGTTTTAATAATTAGAATCTATAGGGCTTAGGAATTATATTGATTAGGGCAGGCAGAACTACAAATAGAAACAGACCCCAAAATATTAATGCCTCAAAAGGAATAGAAATTTATTTCTCATCCACACAATAGTCCAAGACAGATGTCTGGTTGGCAGGTAGTCTCCATGGAGTGATTTTGGAATTCAAACTTCTTCTACTTCAAGTTATTTTTAGCTTGCTATACTTTAAGAACCACATTTTATTCACTAGCATATATAGTAATGGAAATAATGCTAATATTGAATTTATAACAACTCTAAATTGAAAGAGTTGAAACAAAAAATTAATAAATGATCAAATTACAGAAATTTCCATTGGGGGAAAGTCTTCATGATACAAGAAATGTCTTCTGACTTTTAGCAATATTCGGTTAGGAATTTCAGAAATTGAAATATTTCTACTCAAGTTTCCTTGGTTTTCTAAAGAAGAGTTAACTTTCTTTTGTTAAACCTTGATGATAATTTCCCAGACATATGTGGTGGATAAATAATATTCTGCCCCATTTTAAAAGCACTGCATTCATTATTTACCCAAAAAGGAGGAAAATTTAGTAAATTTCAAAAATAGTTCCTTCAAATATATTAATATAATATCTTCATGCTTAGTTTCCTGGAAAATTTATGTGCAATGGCTCCTTCTCTGTCAAGGACATGCAGGTGAAATATCAGATCCTCAAGTCTCCTCAAGGAAATTTGCAAGAGATTAAACAACTTTTCTTGGATCACTGCTCATAAGAAGCAGAACTGACCCTCTGGCCAATATTCTCTCTACCACAGGGCTTCTGTGACTAGTGTAACAGGATCCAGCAAGAAGGAAGTTTCAGATTCATGGGAAAAGGCAAAGCTCAGTGTGACCCATAGGTGGAAGGGACTAGGGACTAAGGAAAGGCCATTGGAAAAGGTGATTCTTCTTAGAAAGTTTCTGATGACGCTCAAGGAAACAATTTCAGAAAAGTATTGGGCTAGGCAGAAAAAAAAATTGAGGAGGGTATGGAGACTTGAAAGTATAATTTTATTTACTATTTTTACATTTGTTGTTGTTAGATGCTGCCGAGTCAGGTCTGACTCATAGAGACCCTATGTACAACAGAAGAAAACACTTCCCAGCCCTGTGTCAGGCCTGACACTATTGTCAGTGCTTCTCTGCTATTCAGAGGGTTTAAGATGGTAGATTATTTCAGGAGAGGATTGCCAGATCCTTCTCCCTAGCCTACAGCTTCTGGTATTCCCAGGTGGTCTCCCATCCAAGGACTAATCAGGCTGACCCTGCTTAGCTTCTGAAATCAGGTGGGGTCACATGATAGGGTGCTATGGCTGCAGATTGTTTTGAAATAGGAAAGTTAAAGTATCTTTTAAAGGTCATTTTTGGTTTTTGTTATGTTTTATTTTTAGTTAGGATAGTTGTATAAACCTGATACGTATTTCAGAAAAATTTTAGGGGAAATTGTTTCCCTTTGGGTAAAAAAGAAATGAAGATGGGTATATATTATGTTTACAGACTGATTGTAGAGGGACTTTCTGGAGGCTATAGGAATAAGATTCTTTGGATAGAATGACATCTAGAACTTTATTGTGGCTGTTCTTATGCACAGATTAATATACAACTTATATTCAAAATTAAAGCAGTATTTGTCTAAAGCAATGTGAAAAAATATAAGTAAGCACCACCTTCCATATTTTAGTTCACTCAAACTTCCAGAAGTTATCAGGAAATTACATTTACATACCACCTATTTGTTATGCCAAATATGAAGGGGAAGTTGAATAACTTGTATTTATCACAAATATAGCATGAATATTTTTATTTACTCCACATTTAGCAGAAAAAAGTTAAGCCAAAAATCTACTCATAAAGACCACATCTATTCATATCTCTCACACCTCTGTATGTAGTTTGTTTCAAGTGTGTTCTACTCCTCAAAGGAAGAAATTTACTTAGTTCTTTCCTATGGTGCATTTTTTGTAGTACTATTTCTAATTCATCTGTGTACTATTTCATGGTAATTTCATTAGTTCCAAAATTAAGTTCATTGGAATATTCATGTTTCTCAAAATGTGAATTTACTTTGTTTTAGTTTATTTTTATTACCTGAAACCATCTGCTATTATAGCATCTTATATTTAAATTTTAATATATTTAGTTATTTAGCCCTGTGAAATATTTCCAATGTAGGGCGTTAGTAATCTCTAACAAAAAATAAGAAAGAATAGGAAAGCTTAAGGAATTAATTTAACGCATAAATAAAGTGCTTGTTTTGAAGATTTTAAAACCATTAATGACAATAAATGTGTATAAAGACATAATGTATTATTCTGATTATGTTTTTGAAATTTACTATTTTTGTACCCTCTTTCAAATGTGAAAGACTTTGTTATATAAACATACCCTCTCCATTGGATTTGGGTGACAAAGATAGCTAGCTTTAAATGTTTCTGGTAAGACAGGATATCTTTAGAAAAATCCAATGCAAATTTGAATTCTTTTTAACTATCCACACAATATATATGTTCACATCTCTCTTTTCTCTTGTCTTCTTTTTTCTTTGTCTTCCTCCTCTTTTCACTCCTTCTTCTAAAGCAGAGACTGAGTTTACAATGAGTTACAATTTTGGTGTTATTTGGGAAGGGAGGAATATTTGCTTTGTTTTTGTTTTTAAAGTCGAGACTTAGCATCAGTGATTCATTATGGGTCCCTAAAACATGAGTGGGCTGGCGTTTAGTTCAGTTGGTAGAACACGTGCTCCGCACTCCCTGAGGACTCAGGTTTGATCCCCAGCATCACAAAAGAACTGGAGAAGGACCTGGCAATCTACTCCCAAAACAATCCAGAAACAGCCAATGAGGGTGGCTGTGAGTGAGGCTGACTCAAGGGCACCTAACAACAACAAAACATGAGTGTCTATTTCAGTTCCATTGCATATAAGATTTGGAATAAGACTAATTTAAAATAGCCAGGTAGCCCACTTATTCTGAGAATTAAAAATGAGAGTCATTAGAAGATGGCTGTTTACATTTTAAATATCTTTAATACTCTTTTTTTATTGGAACTTTTTAATGTACATCTTAATGTGATTCATTTTGACATGCTTTTCATTGTGACATTTCCATATATGCATTTTGATAAACATTATTCATATAGGTTACCCCTTACCCTCCCCTATGCTTCCCCCCCTCCCACCCTTCCCATCCAAGTTTCCCATCTAAGTCTTCTCTATCTTTTACTTAGTAGTATTTTTCTATATGTCCTTAGGTTCCAGTTCTGTTTAAGATAGAAACTTTTCCTGTAGTGGTCTTTGTTTTTATCTTGTTAGAACAATATCATGCATTTTCTAGACCATTTATATTGACATCATTCTTTAATACTCTTTTAAGGGAAGAGAGGCTGCCATCTTGTGTGTGGTGTGTTTATTGCAACATGAAAGCCGACCTGTTCAGGCCAAGTTTACTTCTGTACTGAACTTAAATTGCACTGAAGGCCAAACAATTGGATAAAATGATGAGATGTTCATCAGAGTTCTAATTCCTAAATACATAAAATAAAACACAGCACTGATGACATATATTCCTTTACTGCATGAGCAAGCATTATAGAAACCATCACATTCCCCTTTTTTAAAATAATTTGATCCTAGAGTTCAGAAACAATTGATGTTCTCTAGATAGCACCTAAAACGACAACAGATATAGACAATTCTATTAAAACATAGATTTAGAATTATAAAATAAAATAATAATGCTTTTACAAACAAATTCAGAAGTTAAGGCTATCTGACAAATGTGCAACGTGTTCTTGAATAGAATGTGAAGAACAACGTCTATAATAAAATTTGAATTTTATTGTAAGACTAACACTTCCTAGTTTAATATCCCATATTTTTTACTCTTTTTTATTTCATCATCACCATACAAAACATTTTACTAAGGGCAATGCTATAGGTAATAAAGCATATGTCCTAGAAAATTCCCTGGAAACTAGGAAGTGTGCCATAGAGCTGCCCTAACTCGGTTTGAGTAGCAGAACCATAGGCAGTGTCATGATTTGATAAGTGTTAGTGCCATCTTGTGGTGTGATGCAATATTCCAACAAAACAACAGTAACACATGGATTTATTAATTTTTTGAGTTTTTTTGAACAAACTAAATTTTTTGTGTTGTATATTTATTAAGAGTTAACCATGTGTTAGTGGATTGGACTTACTTGGACTACTATTACCCTTAATTGATGTGATTTCACTGGCAAGTCTATTACAATAAAATAACTAGAAAAAAAAGTAGAAGTGCCTTTTGAAATATAAGATAAGATAGCATTTCCTAAAGAGCTGTACAATGACTACTAGTTCTAAAAAGATGAACCAAAGAAAAGTAGGCATCATGGTCAAAGAAGCCTCATAAATACTACATGTCACCCCCTTCCTGGAGCATCATATTGCACATTCACTTAAAGACCAGAGAAAATGAGTCTACCTAGTTTTCTTCAGAATCAGCATTTGCCAAATATGTTTGACCACCGACCTCCCTTTTTAAAAACCACAAATAAATACTGTTATCACTAATAATGTCTTGTTGAAATAAACTTGGTTTAAATACTTTCAAGCATAGAAGGTAAGCACATTAGGTGCAAGTCTTTTATTGAACCTAACTTAGAAGAAAAATGTCTTTAGATACTCATATTGAAATCAAAACAAGCTGAAGGTCTTGAACTGCTAAGGACTCTCAGTCACTAAGGATTGCCTAAGGACTTGAAAATGGTTAGCATTTCCTTAAAGAAAGTCAGCTATTAAAAATATTAAATTGGGGCCCTGGGACTATACCTCAGTGATAGGGTGCTTGCCTGTCTTGCATAAATCCCCAGTACTGCAGAAAAAAATACTACATTTTAGTGATAGTATCCAGAGTTTTCTAAGTGATAGCGAGAAATGTAGTACAATTTATCTTATAAGAACAAAACAAAGAGGGGAAAGTTAGATGGTTGGCTTACCTCGAGGTACATTTGGATCTGTTTTTTCTGTACTTATGATCATGAAATTTTTGCACCATCTCCAAACCAGGCCACCCTGTGACCAAAAACACACAATTACATGATATTCCATCATCATAATGTGTTTACAGAGACCCCACAGAATAGTCTCTCTCTCCTTGACATCAATCCTTGAGTTCTTTACGTCTTTTTCAGACTTTAGAAATATTCCCTTCAACCCTAACACAAGTGTTAGACTTACTCTTGTTAGCTGACATACTAATTACTTCTTCAAATTGCTGAGTAAAAGGGACCTTGGACTTGGAGCCTAAAAGTGTAAATGTACCTTCCATTCCTGCCACTTATTAGCTTAGTTGTTATGAGATTTGGAATAGTACCTCACTGAATCTCAGATTACTTTTCATTTGCAATATAGGATGATAATATATGGTTGTTTCAACTTTTGTATATTAAGAATCCTCTTTGTCCATTTGGGTTGCTATAACAAAATACATGAAATGGGTAATTTATAAACAACAGTACCTTATTTTTTCACAATTTTGGAAGCTGGAAGTTCAAGATCAAGGGGCCAGCAGGTTCAGTATCTAGTGGGAGCCCAGACTACTTCCAAGATAATGCCTTTTTGGTAGAAGCTTTGAAGGGGACAAACACTGTGTCCTCACATGCCAGAGGTGATGGAAGGGGTAAACTTATCCCTTCAAACCCTTTAATAAGACACCAATCTATTCATGAGAGTGGGGCCCTTTAGCCCCCACCTCTTAATACTGTTACATTGAGGATTTAGTTCAAATATTAATTTTAGGGGGCAAACAAACATTCAAATGATAGTAAGGATATGCTTGATAGTACTCTACATACTAAGTAATTTACTCAATCATTTAACAAATATTAAGAAGAGTGACATCAGCAAGATGGTAAAATAGGAGATTGTACTCTGTATCTAGTCCCAGGAATAGTGAGGTAAACAACCATCCTCACACTCAGAATTACATTCATGAGAGTTCTGATTCCAGGCATGATATTACAGCATATAAGAGGAGCACAGAAAGGGGAAGAAGAAGTTAGAAAGTTTCACTTTACTGGAGTCTCTCTGCCCCCAAGCCCAACACAGCACACTAGCTTTCCTGGAAGCTCTCGTATGGGGAAAAGGGAAGTGATTTCAGACTTCCCTACAGACCCAGGCTCCAGGTCACCTCAGCATAGCTGGTCTCAAAGAAAGGAAAAATTAACAGCCAAAAATACTTTGCTGCCAGCCAAGGGTACAAAACTGTCCTTCAGCAATGAAAGAAAGATACAGACATTCTGAGACAAGCAAAAGCTGACAGTTCATTGTCACTAGAGCTGCCTTACAAAAAATACCAGTGGGAGTTCTTGGAGTTGGAATGAGAGGGTGCTTATTAGCAACACAAAACATATGAAATTATGAAACCCACTGGCAAAGGTAAAGGTATAGCCAAATCCAGAATAACACTATAATTGTGGTTGTAAATCATTTTTATCTATAATGTGAAAGTTAAAAGACAAAGTATTAAAAATAACTGTAGCAAGAGATCTACAAAATAATTGGAATGGAAAACAACAAAATGGCAGTAGTAAGTCCTGATCTATCAAAAATTACCTTCAATATAAATAGATTAAATTCTCTAATCTGAAGACATAGAATGACCAAATGGATTTTTTTTAAAGAGAGAGAGAGAGAGAGAGAGAGAGAGAGAGAAGGAGGGAGAAAGAGGCTCAACTATATGCTGCCTGCAAGAAACATACTTCCCCTTTAAGGACACACATACACTAAAATTAAAGAAATGGAAAAACATCTTCAAAGCAAAGGGAAAACAAAAGAGACCAAAGGTAGCTGTACTCACACCAGACAAAATTGATTTAATTAAAACTGCAAAAGGGAAAGGAAGTTCATTATACAATGATAAAGAGGTCAATTCAGCAAAAAATATGTAACAAGTATATATGCACTTAACACTGGAACATCTAAATATAATAAAAATCTGAATAATAGATCTGAAGTGAGAGGCAGACTACAATACAATAATAGTATATTACTTTATCACCTCACTTTCAGCAATAAACAGTTTATCCAGACAGAAAATCAATACTGAAATATCTGATTTAAGATCTACCCTAGACCAAACAGGCCTAACAGTCATACAGAACATAATTTGTCCATTGCTGAGGCAAGGTAATGAAGTCTCCTACTATTATTGTATTGCTGTTTATCTGGATGATGTTAGTCAAAAGATATAAACAATGATTTAGGAGAAACAAGTTCAATAAGTCTGTTGTATAACATGGTGACTAGAAATCATAATATATAGTACACTTGAATTCTAGAGCTGGTTTTAAGTCCAACAAATGATATGTGAGGTAATGCATGTGTTATTTAGCTTGACTTAGCCATTCTACAATATATACATAGTTTCAAAACAGGTTGTATGCCATAAATGCATACAAATTTTTATTTTTCAATTAAAATTAGTAAAGAAGAGACTGGAAAATATTATGGACAGTAAAATAATTCAGGCACAAAAAGATAAATTCCATATGAACACGTTTCTAGGAGGAATCTAAAATAGATTCACAAAAGCAAAAACTAGAATGGCAATTACCAGTCATTGAGGTAAGAAGGAAATGGAGAGGTGATAGTAAAAGTTTCCAAAATTCTCCACAATATAGTGCCCATCACTAATTCTACTATACTGTGTTTTTAAATTTTTGAAAGACAGTAGATCTTACATTAAGTATTCTTGTCACAAATAATAATAATATGAAGGAAGGAAGGAGAGAGCTTTGGAAAGTGAGGGATATATCCATGGTCTTGATGGGACTGGCTTCAGGAATTCACTTTTGTGAATTTTTTCACACAAAAAAGTCACTTTAGTGACTTTTGTACACTAAACAAGTCATTTTAAAATTCATTAAATGAAATTGGCTAATGCTAAAAACAAACCAACAATAAAAAGATAAAATTTTGTGTGCTTATTCTACCTCAGACACTGTGCCAGTTAGCAGAATCCTGGTGCTCATGGGATTATATCCACTGGGAAAAACACACAATAAACAGGTAAACATACAAATTCCAGATGTGGACATACAAATAGAATTTACATAATGATTGGTCCTATTAAGGAAAATGATACATATCAACTGAGAGAATAACACAGATACCTTATTCAAATTGGGAGGCCTAGGAAGGCATCCTAAGCAAATTACATTTAACTGAACCTGGAAGATCAGAAAGTATAAATCAAGCAAATGGAGAAGAGAAGGAGGAAGAGGAACTTTTCAAGCAGAGCAGCTAGCTAGCATATGTAAAGACTATAAGCAGAAAATAATTGGTAGTAATGAGTGACCTAGGACATAGTAAGAAGCCCAGGATGGAAATGGAAAAGTGGCAAGTCTTCCCAAACATGTCATAGATTTTTTTCTTTTATTGCAAGTGTGCTATGGTATGAGTATTCTGTGTCCTCTCAAATTTTATGCTGAAACCTAATCCCTAATAAAATGAGATTGAGAGATGGATTATTTGAAAGATGACTAGCTCATCAGGGGAAACCCTTATGGATAGGATTAGTTCCTTTCAATAAGAAAAACATTTAAAGCCCCAGAGATCTGCCTGAAACCTCCAACCATAAGAAGACACCTGTGTTCCAGAGAGTGGGCCTTTGCCAAGTACCAAACCTGATGGCACCTTGATCTTGGACTTCTTAGCCTTTAGAACTATAAGAAATTGTAATAGTTGCATAATGGAAAAAGCAAATGCTGTATTACTCTGTAACCCACCGATATTTACCAATAAAGGAGAAAAAAACTATAAGAAATAAATTTCTGTTGTTTATAAGCTATGCCCCTATGTTTGTCAGTTTATTGTACTGTGGAGGTTTGTATGTTTTGATGCTAAAAGCAATATCACCAGTATCTCAGATACCAGCAGGGCCACACATGGTGGACAAGGTTTCAGCTGATCTTCTAGACAAAGACAGATTAAGACAAGGACCCAGCAGCCCACTCTAGAAACAATTAGCCACTGAAAACTCAATGAATACCAAAGAAGCACTGTCAAATATAGTGCCAGAAAATGAGCCCCCCAGGATGGAAGGCATTCAAGAAACAACTGGGGAAGAGTTGCCTCTTCAAAGAGAGTCAACTTTAATGATAGGAATGGAGTAAGTCCCCTGGGACTTCCTCTTGCTGATGCAGTACAACTCAAAATGAGAAGAAACATAGTAACTGCAACATTGGGCTCAAACAAAGAGACCATGTGCATGGCACAGTATTGGGTAGTGTTTTGTTCTATCACACACAGGGTCTCTATGAGTCCAGTCCAACTCAATGGCACCTAATAAACAAATATAAACTACCCAACTTAGTGTATTTTGTTGCCACAGACTGAACAGGATAAGAGAAGATGTAATTGAGAGCAGTAGAGATATGTTAAACAAAAACATGGAAGATTAATTTTGTGGCTTTAAAATGTCAGTCTGACTATTGTATAGACAATTAATTGAAAAGGATGCAATGGATGTGGAAAGCCCAGTTAGGAGACTAGTGTACTAGTACAGGAAAGAGATCATGGTCATTTAAACAGAGTAGGAGCAGATAAAATAGGTCCAAGGTTTAATTTTAAGGAGAATCAATCAGACTTGATAGTATTCTGCTTACAAAGCATGGAGAAAAGGAGATATTGAGAATGTTTTTCAGTTTCTCATTTGAGCAACAGTAAATAATGGAGCCATTACTTGAGATAGAAAATCACAAAGGAGGAATAAGCTGAAAGAGAAGATTAAGTTTTGGATAGGTTAACATTAGAATATCTATTTGGTGTCCAAGTGGAAATGTCAAAAGGCAACAGATAGAGGTTTTGACTATAGACAGAAATGTGATAATCATCAGCATATAATTGAGATTTAAATCTATGGGAGTGAATGGGAGAGGGTGCAAGGAAACCTTTGGTACCTGAAGAGAATAGTTCCCGGGTATGGGTTGGGAAAAAAGACTGAGAAGAGTGGTCAGAGAGGTTGGAGGGATACAGAAGAGGGCAAAAGGCAGAGGAGGGAGGCGTCAACATGTTGAGCACTGCAGATAGGTCATTAGAGACATGATTTTACAATGTGGCAAGCTTGGTAAAAGCGTTTTTTCAGAGAAGGTGTGTAAGCAGCAGCAGCTTCAATGGAAAGTCTTATAGGGTGAAATAGAGATGAAAATTGAACATGTGTAGGAAATTCTTAAGTTTGGTAGACATTCAAGATGGGTAGTGCTTGGAATAATTTAGGATGGTGCATTATAGGGCATGTTTGAATGCTAAGGAGGAGCTACCAATAAAGTTAAATTTGAAGGTTCTAGAGAAGATAATTGAACAATCTGAATATCTGAGCAACTGAGAGAGTAAGGGACATAGCACAATTGGAAGAGATGAAATGGCTTAGCAAGGGACACTCCTCCAAGCTATGTGTTCTTATGTCACCCCCTTCCTGCTACTTCCATCAGAGTAGAATCTGAAAAGATAGTGGTATCCAAGGATGTAAATATTCCCCTAGTCCATCACTACACATCTGAAAAATAGGACTTGGACAGAAGTTACAATACTTGTTTCTCTGTACTACAGACAAAGGTAAGAGATTGGTATGTAAAGATGAAGTCACTGACTTCTATTTTATAATGAAATGTGAGGCAAGTGTTATTACTGTTATTGTATATTCTCCTTAAATACTAGTAATGATAACAGCTAACATTTCTATATGCCAAACAATGTGCCACAATTCTAATGATAGTACATTATATTATATAACCTGTTCTCACAAAAACCCTTTAAGGTATGTAACATTATTTTCATCTTACTAAGGCACAGAGAATTTAAGTAATTTTATCAGCTAGCAAACAG
The DNA here is from genome assembly GCA_007922755.1 of Pedetes capensis. Taxonomy (NCBI): domain Eukaryota; kingdom Metazoa; phylum Chordata; class Mammalia; order Rodentia; family Pedetidae; genus Pedetes; species Pedetes capensis. Next base: position 1,074 of record VMDO01012713.1, on the reverse strand, counting down.
AAGAGTCTGAATTTGAACCCAACCCATCTATCCCAAACCTATGTTTCTACCATCAGCCATCTATCTCCACAGCTCTAGTTTCCAGGAGCATGCAAATTGCATCTATGGATTCAATCAACTGGAAATCAAAAATATTTGAAACAAATTGTGTCTTTACTAAATATGCATAGACCCTTTTGTTAGTATTCTCTAAATAATACAGTATGACAACTATTTGCATTGTAATACACATAAGTAACCTGTTGTTAGGTGCCATTGGATTGATGTCCGACTCATAGGCATCCTATGTACAACAGGTAAAACAGTATTGTTAGTGCTTCTCTGCAATTTGTAGGATTTTCAATGGCTGATTGTTTTGGAGGAGTGGGTTGCTGAGATCTTCTCCTACGCCTACAGCACCTAGTGTTCTCAGGTGGTCTCCATCTAAGTACTAACCAGGTCCAACCCTACTTAGCTTCTAAGATCTGACAAGATTGGATGCCACACTGGTAAGGCTATAGGCTATAAGTAATCTAGAAATGATTTAAAGTATTTGGGATGATGCATGTGCGGGATATGCAAAATTACACCATTTTATAAAGAACTTGAGCATCCTGGAACCAATCCCTTGCAGATGCTAGAAGAAAACTGTATTTTCATGATAAATGAATTAACTTACACTTGCTGGAGATAAGTCACTGAATAGTGATAATCTTACTAAAATTCTATTTTAAAACGTGTAGCCAGTCATCAAAATAACAAACATGAGTACTGTTTTTGAAGTTCCATTCATTACAGAAAATGACATAGTTTTTGTGTTTCAAACATTGTGACTATAAGCAGAAGTGAAGAAGAGAAGGAAAATATAGGGTCAAAACTGGAGTAAAAGCAGGGGTGAGGCATGGTACTGTTTCAGGTGTGGAATCTGGTGGCCTATGAGAAAGTGAAGATGTGAAATATGGGAACAAGTGCTGGGCACAGTGGCGCACGCCTGTAATCCCAGCGGTCCTGGAGGCGGAGGCAGGAGGATCGCAAGTTTGAGACCAGAGTCAGTCTGTGTAACTTAGCGAGACCCTGTCTCAAAAAAAAAGTAAA